>ML326129.1:4208-70569 GCA_005239505.1 Nicotiana paniculata | reverse complement strand
TTGAAATAGCTATATTAAACCTAAACTAAGTATTTAAATGCTAAAATATGCAAAATCTTAGGGTAAAAAATCACATGTCTACAGTTGTTACCTTCTATCATGCAGCATGTACGATAATGACCTTGTAAGTGTGCCTACGTGACTCTTTTCTCTTTTTCTCCAATTTTTAGCCAATCTCTAGGCCTTACTTTGTAAACATATACATAGGTTAATAAGATGTCTCTCTGGGAATCTATAGGTATACTGAAGTTCTTTGCTCGGTATTTGTCGAATTCATGAATATCGCCATATCTTGTTTTATAGCCCCGGTTATACATCTACGTGACTTTACTGAATCTAGGTAGGTCATATTATACTATAACTCTTACTTCGGTTTATCGTTGTTGAGGTCTGCTACCAAACTCCAGGTTACTTTCATTGCGTATTCAATATGTATAAATCTATATCCTTTAATGCTTCCACATTACCATTCATCTTAAGAATGACAACCTAATTTCATCTCATACTTTATAGCTTTTATCCATCCATTGTTGATTCACCTCAATATTGATCTATAATCTACCCCTGATAACTTAACCATTTATGTAATACTGCTGCTTGGGTTCACTTCTTATCGGGGAACATCTGAAATGATTAGACTGATCCACCTGGGAAATAACATGCTTCCATAACTGTATTTCATAGTATCCCAATGTAATTCACCTTACGTGGGTTTTTTAATCCCGAACAATTCGTGAAATCCTATTCAAGTCATTACTCATTCGAAGGCCCAAACATCATCCTTTATCCATAACAATTACACCCTCATTCTACTACCAGGGCGGTATTCCATTTCTTTCAAATGCCATTAGTCTTAGACTCCTTTGGGTTCATTCATGCTATACTGAACTTTGTATAACTTAGAGAAACCATCAACTCTTCTTGTTTTCATGGGCCTAATCCCGAGGACTTATCCATTCTCGTCACCTTCTCGCTTTCCTTCTTCTTATCCTTACTCTTGTCTTCCTACAACCTTGTCGCTCTACCATACTTTAGCTTGCGACCCACACATATCCATTTATACTACTCGCAGCCCCCCTTCAACTTCCTTGCACGATAGATTTCCTTATGTTATTCTGGAACATCAAGCAAAACGTCACATCGTCTCTAACTCTTCTTTATTCTCTTAAATAGATCTCTTGGTACCTAGAAACCATAGGCTATAAGATATTCCACTGACGATGCCGCTATCATTTCTGGATATTGAATCCCCGCGCTTCTAGCCTTCTATCCGAAGTATGGACAATTCACGACCTTCTACATTTGAGTATCTCGTACGTTGTTCACCTTTACATTACTTACTTTAAAGTCTCTCATCACATCTTCTATCTCCTTCATGACCTTCCTTCTATATAGGTAGAATTCACATCCACAACTTGAACTTCTATTATAATACTTAAACCCCAATCTTCTACGGCTATATGATTATCAACATACATGTTGCATGGATAATACTCCAAACTCTTAAGTGCGTTCATAACGTAACCAACTTTGGATCATTAATCAAATAATTCCTTTCGTTCCTTTTCAGCTTTCTTTAAACGTAGGTAATTACTTTTCCCGGGCTTTCTGGCCACTATTTGCGCACATACTTAGCTTATCATAGTGCCCACGCATATTGAAATTCCATACAACTCATATGATCTTGAATATTACTTCTGATTTTACTTCCCTGTGCATTAGTCACGGTTGGTTCCATTTTCCTTTGGAGTGCTTACAATATTGTTGTTAGACTATTCTTACACGACCATTTCCTTTTTAGGTCGTTGTGCTTAGGTTGAAGTCGTCCTCCTTATTTCCTCAGCTAGTCTTTTCGTTGTAGTACTTAGGGAGAACCCTTGACTCTCGTAAAGTTGTGAGCTTATTACGGACCTTTTGATGTCCTTCCTTGCCTATAATCATCCGTAGTTGCTTACCTCCGCGCCCTTGTGCTTGTAGGGTTGCTTATGAACTGATATTTTGACTGCCTTCCCAGTGGCACTTTCTTTTATCCCTGTAACAGTTATACGGTACCTTTAACGACCATGAATCCTATGTGAATATATCTCAAGTATTATAATGACATTACTGCGAGGCTGAATTCTCCATTTATCTTGCATGATCTGCTGATTTGTATGTAACTTCTTGTCAAGTCATGACTAGGCTTTTCCTGAATCAACTACTAACTACTTGTCGGCCCGTTCCCATATCCCTATTCCGATAATCTTTCTTGGGTTATTTCCTTGTCTTACTTACCTTATTTACTGGCTCCTTATCTATCAATAACATCCCGGGCAGAAATCCTTACTTCCTTTTTCTGACGTCGTGCTTACATAACGTTTTGGAATCATAGCATATCTGTAACATTTGGATAAGTTCAATCTCATCCCTTTCTCATTTTTTTAAATCGCATTCTTCCTTTATCATTCCATATTTCCCCCTTTAGGGGAATACTAAGACTTTGAGCTATGACGACCTACCTATAGATGTTTTTTTTCTTCATCTTTAGCATCCTTTCACATCACCAATGACCCTTACTCGCCTTGCGGTAATCCTTCTATACCAAGGATAATAAATTCCCTACTCGCGATGGTGACACTTAGTGTAACTGGCACATACGGTCCCTAAGTTTAACTTTGCTCATATTACTTGCTTTAGGGAAACGTCTCCCTGAATGACCATTCCCTGAATTCATCATGGATCTCCTTCTGTTGTCCATTCTATTGTTGCTGGAATTCAATACGAAATTCTCATGATGCTGACGATTATCGAATCACTCAGTTCCAAATTCATGTTTAGTTTATCTTGTTCACCAGCCCATATTGATTTCTATTACTCTAGGGATTAACTCTCCCTTCTGGTAGTCGCGTTGGAGTCACGAACTTATTTTTCGAAATGAGGTTATAACTTTATGGCCTATACTCTTTTGTCGTCTCAAGGTCAGGATCCTCTCGTCTTTTCCTTCACTTGACTATATATCCTATAATACCGTCATTTTCTTTTTCCACCATTGTCATCCATGTATCAAATCTTACTCATAATGCTTCATTAACTCTTTTATTATTTCCTACTAACATTTATGCCTTATCACTATATTCTAAAAACTCGAATCAAGACATTCTTTCGCTTTTATCTCCCCTTTGCTCCATCCAGCGGCTCTTCGGGTTGCTTAACATTCTCGCTCTACTAGGTACACGAGCCATACTAATGTAATATTTATCCCTTCAAGGTTTTAAGTTCCTATCTTTGTAGTACTCATATCTAGTTGTACTATTTTAGTGTGCACCATCTGGGTGTCTCACAAGGAGATCTATTAGCACATTTGCAACTAACACAAACAATTCGTCCACCATTTTGGCTAACTCTAACCCCATCATGATCGTGATATTATGTCCTTCTCTTAAACCATATTTGTTAGCTCCCATAGAGCATAATCTTAGATTGGTGTGGCAAATTGTACATACTTCTGTTACTTTTGAGTATAACTCAAAAAGCTTATATTCTTCTGCTTGAATTGTAAATATTGTTAATTTTCATTAACTGTGTACCTCGTACCCTTCTTCACCTTGCTTCTTTTACTTGCTGAAACTTGTGTCCACCTTTCGATTCCATTATTCCTTTTTACCGTAAGAGTGGATAAGTATTCTTTCCTAAAATCTCCTTATCAAGAACCGTACACCTTTTAGTACACGCATGATCTTCTGAAGACCTCTCATTTACTCATCATAAGCAAGATGCAAAATCGATTTTCTGTAAATCAACGCTTCCATAGCTATATCTCTTATCGGTCGTCTTTCTGAATGTAAGCATCATCTTATTACGAATAGAAGTTCGGGATTTGAATTCTTATAAGTGAGCTCTACCACACGATCTAGAGTAAGAAGAAAGAGTGACAGTCCTAAATTCTATGTAGCCTCCTGCTTATACGTGTGGTGCACGACACACCCATAAACAAGACTCTACTAGACACGACTTGTAGACTCCCTAGGATAGAACTGCTCTGATACCGCTTTTGACACGCCCCGAACCTGGGGGCGAGACTGACACCTGGTGCCTTACATATCCTTGCGTACCAACTTTCAACAAAGGGACTTTGAACATATGATGTCATCCTTTGGCCATGGACCACATTGCAAGACAACTGCAAATGGTGACTAGATTTCAATATAAAACCGGGCCGACAAGGGCGTCATAATTATTATAGATAACAAACCAACCAAATATACACACAAGTCCTACAAGCCCAACATATTGCACTAACTGACAGGATATGTCTACAAGCCTCTACTGATGGATATACTGTGATCGGAACAGCTCCCCGACCTACTCATAACATATATACNATATATATATATATATATATATATATATATATATATATATATATATATATATATATATATATATACATGATGTATATAAGACCCTAGACCCGACAACTCCGAAAGGCATGGAGCATACTAATCAAGCTGAACTCGAGCAACACTAAATAAAGAGGCCTACCTGCCTGCCTGTCTGAACCTGCATGCATGAAATGAAACGCCCCTAGTAAAAGGACATCAGTACGAAATAATGTACCGAGTATGTAAGGCAATATACTAAAAGCTGAAACTGAATTGATAATATAATAACTGCAAGTAGCTGGAACTTAAAGATAATCTGAAGATATGTTTACTTGTTGATACTGACTAAACTCTCTCAATATAGTAAGTAAAATAGTTGTCCGACCTTATAAGGCTCGGTATATATATAGTAGGCTCCCTCATAGGCTCCCGGCCATACTAGCCTCTGTATCTCAACCAACTGGGCTCGCTCATAGGCGCTCAGCCATAGTAGGCTCGATATATAACTTACCATCTGATCAAAGGCTTCCCAATAGGGGCCTTCCCATCGATTATAGCTAGATGGTAATGAAAATACTGTAATACTGTATATATAGACTCTTTGCTCTTTTGACTGGAAGAATGAAATACTCAAATGAATATGAAGTCTTTATAAAGGGAATATTGTAACTTGCGAGACTAGCAAAATATACGTAAATTCCGGGATATGAATTTTTATTTATGCCTCGTTATCAAACTTTTGTAATGACGAGATCATGCCAAAATGAAGCAAAGACTTAGACTTAACATACCTAGAGTAGGGAAAAATTCGTATAATGTTCTTGAGAAAAATTACATCGTACTCCTTTTCACCAGCAATATTTTACGTTGCTACGATTCTTAAAAATTCTCGTTAGAACCTTGTAGGAAATTTGATTGAAATTGGTAATGGCAACGTTCTGTTCTTAATGGAACTTTGTTTGAATTTGAGAATGGTAATGTTTGTTCTCTTACTGGAACCTTGTGTTGAAGATCATTTCCTAAATTGTAATAAAATGACTACTATTCTGATGATATACCAATATAAGGATGAAGTGTTCTTTACTTTGCTATTTCGTTGACACCTAAGGAATGACTAATATGTCATTTACTTTAGATTATGCCAGCTGCCACGTTTTTGGAGGGTGGAGTTTATTAAATTTTTATCTACTTATTAGTTAATTAGGTAATGTCCTGTTATCCGATAATTAACCAATTACCGGTATAATTTAAAAATTATCTCAAATTACTTAAAATTTTACTTATTTTTAATATACTTTATATATCATATATTGTGGTCATATGGTACCTTGTATGGTACTAGTCCATAAATACCGAGTATTTTAGCCCAGGCCGTATTTTATCCCACGATCCAAAATCTAACCATGGTCTTGATGGCGTCTATCGTGATACAAAGTAAGCCTATTTCCCAAAAATACTACGACTAATTCGATTATAAGGAATTAATAAATCATTTCCAAAATTTGAAAATTCCATAAACTGAATCACTTCTAAATATAATTAATAAAAAAAGGAAACGAGCCACAAACATCAGGGTGTCACTAAGTCATGAGCGTCTAAACTATGAATTAAGATATATAACTATCTAATTGTCAATACAGTCCAAAAAGAAGAATGATAAAGGAGTAACAAGGTCCTGTGGACGCAAGCAGCTACCTTGCAGTCTCCAAAGATAGTCGGTCTGAACTCAACGATCGTCGCGCCCAAACTCACCTAGATCTGCACATAAAGTGCAGGGTGTAGTATGAGTACAACAGAATCAGTAGTAACAGAAATAACTAAGCAACTGAGTAGTACTGACGAGCTAAGCAAAATAGTCCAATTATTTATTTTCACAATTTACAATAAACATGAATAAATAGGTAAATTCCATAAAACCAACAAATGCCACAAAGAAATTAACAGGTAAATGCTCCAACAACAAAAGTAAATACAACCTCATAGCAATGTCACTCCATCACTCAGCACTCAGTACTCAACACTCGCACTCAACACTCAATATGTACCTGCGCTCACTGGGGTTGTACAGACTCCGGAGGGGATCCCAAAGCCCAAGCGTTATGCACGGAAAACCCACGTGCCGCATGGACAACTCACGTGCCATAACATCAATCTCTAGATCCGTACGGACAACTCACGTGTTACGCAGACAACTCACGCGTTATGGTATCAATACCTGGATCCGCACGGAAAACTCACGTGCTATCATATCATATCATATCAAATATCTCACAATAGGACCTCGACCTCACTCAGTCATGAACCTCTCTAGCCTCCCCATCGCCAACAAATAAAGGGACATAACCCAAATCAAGTATCACATCATACCAGCTAAATAATAGAGACTGAGGTATACATGTACGATAATTCCTATGACCGAGTGCAAATAATGTGATCATGATTAAAGCCTAAGCATGATATCTAACATGAACGCAAACAAGTACAACAACAAGTAAACACATAATCACAGATAATAACAATTAGACCTCATAACCTCACAGGATGGACCAAGTCTCAATCCCATGCGGTGCAAACTCACACGCCCGTCACCTAGCGTGGGTATCACCTCTAACTAATCACGTGATATCAAATCTTCGGGTTTATACCCTCAAAGCCAAAGTTAAAATTGTTACTTACCTTAATAGCATAAAATCCTACTCCGGAATGCCCTCGTCTCTGGACTCAGTCTCCAAAAGCTCCGAATCTAACCAAAATCAGAATATTACTATCAATATAGTCTAAAGAATTAAATTCCACAATAAAAACTACATAAATATGCCAAAAATTTGAAATCGGCCAAAACCCATCCCCATGAGCTCACATCTCGAAACCAGCCAAAATTGGCAGAATAATAAACCTCGTCCTATCCCGAGTCTAACCATATAAAATTCGTCAAAATCGGACTCCGTTTGCTCCCTCAAATCCTCACATAAAACTCTCTAAAACTCAAACCCTAACTCCTTCAATTTCACTTTGAAATCATCAATCAAATACCAAAAACGAAGATGGATTTCATGAAATATAACCAAAACTGAGTAGAGAACACTTACCCCAATCCATATAGTAAAAATCGCCTCCAAAATTGCCCAAATCCGAGCCCCCAACTTAAAATATGACCGAATGAACAAACCCTTATTTTATATATTTTTCTGCCAGCTATTCTGCCTTGTTTCTCATGTCAAACAATCTCGAAACTCTCTTTTTATGCCTCCAATGGATTACTTGTGAAATTTTAGTCAAGTTAGGCTTTTGAATCGATTAATTTGACCTTATAATGAAAGAGATATGTTGGTTTCAATATTTGCAAATACTGCAGATTTTTAAATACGCCGTCAGTGGTAATTTCGTAATTAATCTGAAAAATCTGGCAACCTAATTCTTAGTAAAATGACCATAAAATCCTCATACGATGACCAAATTCGATGATTCTTTTTGCTACGGGTTCGTAATTACGATACAGATCTAATGATTAAATAAAATAAAAAAGAAATCAGAGCTCATTTGTTCAATACGATATCATTTATGCTTGAAGAAACGACGTCGAAACATAAGAAAAATGAGCGCAACACAACCCAAACCTATCCGAAACTCACCCGAGGCCCTCGGGACCTCAACCAATAATTCCAACAAGTCATATATCATTACTCGAAGCTAGTCAAACCTCTGAAACACCCAAACCAACACCAAAACACCAAATCAACCTCAGATTCAAGCATAAGAACTTCTAAACTTCAAAAATTCGCCAACGACGCCGAAACTATCGAAACATGCCCGAATGAGCTCAAATTTTGCATACACGTTAAAAATGACTCTACGAACCAACTCCAACTTCCGGAATTCCATTCCGATCCCGATACCTAATTTTCCACTGCCGACCAAAATTGCCAAATTTCTAACTTTTGCCAATTCAAGCCTAATTCTACCACGGACCTCCAAATTACATTCCGTACACACTCCTAAGTCTAAAATCACCCAACAATGCTAACCACATTATGAAAATCCAAATACGAGTTCGTTTACTCATAAGTCAACTTCCGGTTGACTTTTCTAACTTAGCTTTCTAACTAAGAGATTATGTGTCTCCTTTCACTCCAAGACTACTCCGGACCCAAGCCTGCCAACTCGATACAACTCAACACAGCTGAAAAATACATAAAGAAGCATAAATGGGGGAAACAGGGCTATAACTCTAAGAACGACAGGCCAGATCGTTACATCCTCCTCCTCTTAAACAAACGTTCGTCCTCGAACAAGTCTAAAAACATACCTGGAGTCTCAATTAGGTGAAACCTTAAGCAATACCTTCTCGTCACATTCAAATCATATGAACTCATCTCGCGGTCACATCATACTCATCACGTATCCATTCAGCCACCATTTCCACTAATAGGGACACTACCGGACATATAAGTTCACAAGCACGCACTTACACAATCAACACCTCAGTGCTCAAGCTACAGTCAAAATGCGGCCTCAAGTCCTCCAGACTGGCCCAACATCAACACACAAAAATCACATCTCGCACTTCATCCAGGGAATCACAAGTCGTCGATGCACAACTAATACCGGGAACTCATGTGCACATACGAATGCGTGGAAGGAATTTAAAGAGTTACGCTTCCAGATGAATAAATACCGCCCGATAAAAATTCAAGAATGTGAGGTTTTCCTAAAGGTTCCGCAGCCTCTCGAATATAAGTACAGACATCTCCGTACTGATCTGCAAGACTCTTCTAAACCCGCTCATGACTCGTGAGACCTATGTAATATAGGCTCTGATATCAACTTATCACGACCCCAAATCTAACCATGGTCTTGGTGGCGCCTATCGTGATACAAGGCAAGCCTATTTCCCAAAAATACTACTACTAATTCGATTATAAGGAATTAATAAATCATTTCCAAAATTTGAAAATTCCATAAACTGAATCAATTCTAAATATAATTAATAAAAATAAAATAAACGAGCCCCAAATATCGGGGTGTCACTAAGTCATGAGCGTCTAAACTATGAACTAAGATATATAACTGTCTAAGTGTCAATAAATTCCAAAAAGAAGAATGATAAAGGAGTAACAAGGTCCTGCGAACGCTAGCAGCTACCTTGCAGTATCCAAAGATAGCCGACCTGAACTCATTGATCGCCATTGTTTAACCAAAGAATTAGATTGTTTGACCAAAGCTATTTTTAGGATGAACACGGGTTTCTGATAATCCAGGAAATAATAATAAATAAAAAGGAGTAAGTAAATAGACAATAATATGATGCACAAAAAAGTAAAATGTATTGTATTCGTAGTTCAGATGCCCTTACAAGTTATATTTTATTCCCTTATATATGGAATTTCTTAATAAAATATATACCTCTTACAATGATCGCTTTAATGACTAATCATTACATTAATGGGACTTTACATAGAATGACCGTAATTGTTGCATGAAGGTTGTGTAACGCGTGAATCATTAATTGAGGGTCTCTGAATTTGCCCATAGCTTTGTCTGGATTCATTCTGACCGTGTTTCTTCCTTGTCTCAATCAGGTTGAGTTTCTCGTAGCTGATTACTTCGTAGATTTATTGAGTCGTGTCTCTTTGCTTCGCACCTCCTTATAGAATCATGTCCAGCTGTCATATTTTCCTTGGTCCACGTAGCCGGCTGAGTCATCAAGAATTATCATACGTCTGAAACTATTTTTTTACCAATACAGATAGTCCCGCCACTTACCATTTATTTATTGATTAATATTTGGTAAGTGGATACGCATTTATGGCGGGAATACTTTTCCGCCGTTTCACCTCGAAACATTGTTTCCTTCTCTGAACATAGGCGTCGCTTGTCACTTCAATCTACTGCTCAAGTCACGTGTTCCCTCTGGATCGGTTCTGCAGTTACTCGGCGCCTTTTAGGGCTTTTTGCAGCTGCATCAATCACGAAGTGAAACCTTCAATTATGACTTTCTCATCATTGTTTTTTCCCATGTTTGATGGTCGTCTTCAAGTATAAATACCTCTTTTCTTTTCTTTACTTTCACGAAATACTTCTAACTTGTCTTCTTTATTTGTAAAGATTTTTTTTTCTTGTCTTCATCGAATCAACCTAAAGGAGTGATAAATGTGGATGATTTGACCCCTTCTTCTGCTCTGACGCGGAGCCAGAGAGGTGGTAGTCTAAAGAGTTTAGGCTCTACTCCTTTAAGAGGTTCTTCTTCTTCTTCCAAGATTTCTTCCCCTCCTTCCGCTAGGTCTTAGTTTCTCCAAGAGCTAGGGCTTCTAGATCTTCGTCTAGGGGTAGAGAGCATCATGAACCCTTACGCGAACCACGAGTGGATGAAATCATTCCTGTTGAGTTTACCTTCACTCGGGATATTCAGGTCCTTGTTGATCAGTCGTTATCCCTTGATAGTGTTGATAGGTACCCTACCCTTATTACTGAAGGTTTAGTTCTCCTTGTTCACAGGGAATGTTCTTCGAAGTCTGATTTTCCTATCATCATTCCAAGTGAGAACCAAATAATAACGTCTTACAAGATGGTATATTCTTACGTTTATACGTACCCTTTTACTTTAGGGTTTAAACCTTCTATTGATCCAGTCATCGTCGAATTTTGTCATTTATTCAGAATTTGCTTAGGATAAGTTGGTCCTCTTGTGTGGCGGGTTGTTTCGTGTCTCAGATGTTTAGCTACTTTACCCTCGGTTCCTTTTACCTTTAATCATCTCATTCATCTTTATTCTCATTCCTTATTTTGTCAAGGGATTTTTACTCTGGCTGCCAGGAGTAAAAGAGTGCTGGTAACCCCTGAAGACAAGAAGGATAGAGGTTGGTACCTTCGGTACATTGTTGCGCCCACTGCTGGTATAGTAGGTGAAGAAAATCTTCCCTTCCCCGAGAAATGGAATCGTCCACGGGAGTACATTTTAGCTCACATTCATTATTCTTCCTTTTTTGCTTTAAGTGTTTTATTAACACCGTAGTTATTTTTTTTCTTCTTTCAGCAATCATGGGTACTGTTGAGAATGTCTCTGGTATCCGTGGTTGAGTTAACTCTGAAGGCTTCGGCCCTGATGTTAATGAAGCTCCCTTGGACGTTCTTCCTCTTTCTTTTAGAGAAGTTCCTTCATCTTCTCCTATTAACTCCTCTGCTCCCTTGGCTATTACTTCTCCCATTACTACTTTGCCTGTGGCTTTCTCAGCTCCCCAGACTTCCGTGCCCGTGGCTTCTACATCTCTGCCTGCTTCTGTGTCTTCTGTTAGAGAAGTAGGGTCTTCAAGTAGGGAGATGCGACAAGTTCTAATAGAGGTTCCAGCTGGTGGGAGTATTTTTAAGAAACCTGGTCAGCCTGAGGTGTGGCCGAAGCCCTTGATAGGCCCAACAGACAGGACCAAACTGGATAGCCACAATTCTCTTACCTGGGCTAATGAGGTCATGCATACATCTTTGAAGGTAAAGTATATAATTTTGCATTTCATTCTCGTACATGTAATTGTTGTATTTAACTGATTTCCTTTTTGTAGATCAATCTTATAGGCATGGAGCTCAAGAAGAGGGTTTCTAACACAGAGCAAGAAATAAAAGAGTGGCATGCTGAAGTTGATAGCTGGAATGGGCAATATGAATGCTTAAGGCTCGACATGGAGGCCTTAGAGGAAGAAAAATGTACCTTGGAGCGGCAGATGAGAGTCATGGCAGCAGAGTTGGTAGTGGAGAAGGCTTCTTCTAACCAGGCGGACAAAAATAAGAGCATTCTTGAGTCTTCATTTGCTGAGCAGTTGTCCCGTGCCTCAGAAGAAGCTAGGAGTTTAAAAGCCTTTCTGGAGCAGAAAGAAGAGTATTCAGGCGAGCTTGTGCAGTCTCTGACCCAGACCCAAGAGGATCTTCGCAATGCCTTGGACAAAATTAAATTCTTGGAGAGGTCTATTGCACCTTTAAGGGTCGCCAAAAATGCTATTGAGGATGAGAGCTGAGATTATGATATGGGAGAATGATTATCGAGCTCTTGAGGAGGCGGCATCTGTCGATATCAGTTGGGCGTATATGAATTCTCGCCTTGACACATTGGTGGAAATGAGTCAAGAAGGTTTTGACCTTAACGCTGAAATAGCTAAAATCAGAGAAGCCATGGAGAAAGCTCAACAAGGTCAGAATCATCTCTTCACCCGAAGGTGAGGCTCCTGCTTTTCAAGTACCCTCGTCTCCAGCTACAACTGCTTCCTCTGCCAGCGAAGAAGTTGATCCCCCTTCTAAAGAGAATTAAGATGTTGGTTCCCCTTTTTTTTATTTGATTGGTGGTTACCCCCAGCTCCATCGGGGGTAAGTTTGGATCTTTTAAATTCCCCAACTGACAACTTAGGGGCACCTTAATGTAAATACAATATATCGGCTACGTATAAATTTAATACTTAGTTTCTACTTAGCCGTTTTATCATATCAATGCAAAATATGACTTTTGTTACTGAGTCTATGTTCTACTATTTAAGTCTTTTGCATGCTTTATTTTTCGAGGTTTTAGTTTTACCTCTGAGTTTTGCATATATAATGCTTTAGATTACTCGTACCTTTTCGTAATAGGAACGGTATTATATAAAATGTGTGCCTTTTTGTAGTAGGCAATATTTATGAAAGAGGGCTTTTTTTGATCGACACTTAATGAAGAAGACATCTCAACTTCAAAATGGTGTAATAATGCAATAGAGTGATAGGAATTTTTCACATGTTTAAGAATGTTTCTGAGGAACTTTTTTGTTTGAACTTCTACAACATTTTAGATGTGTTAGATTATTGTCTAAAACTCATGTTGCAACTGTTTTCTTTTAACAGATTTGATGTACACTTGTATTTCGTAACTGTTTTTCGTATGTAACAATTTTTTCGAGCTAATACAAGAGAACAACTATTTTTCGTTCGTAACAGTTTTCAATGATCACGAGGAAATGCTTTTTCATCCGTAACTGTTTTATTTGATAACAGTTTTACATGTGAGTACAAAGATTTCGTAACTATTTTTAGTTACAACAATTTTTGAATGAGTACAATGATGATGATCTTTTATCCATAACTGTTTTTGGTTACAACAGTTTTCTTTTGAATAAGTACAAAGATGTGCATTTCTTCCTCGTAGCTAATATTTTGCCTTTCAACCTGAACATGTTTGAAGGTTTTTTGGATCAGTCTTTGTATTTGATTCTTCAGCTTTATATTTGAGTCTTCGGCCCTTTCGATTCTGCTCGTATCACTTGACTTGTTGGGTAGATGGATCTTTAGGCTCGATTTTTGACTTTTTAATAGTCTTCCTTGCTTCATCTTAGCCTTCCATACTGTATAGTCACCCAAGTGTTTATCTTTAAAGAATGAAATCTCGAGCACTTGACTATTCCTTCCTTGTGGTCCTTTTCCTGAAAAGGAAAAACATGCAGGACTTGAAGGTATACAATTTTTAGATGATGACTGCTTAACCCTTTAAAACGTCCATCAGAAAGTGTAACCCTAGACCGGGAATTCAGTTACTTCCTCGCATTTTTGCAGGTCTAATATCATCATTTGGTGATGGGTTAGCTTTATGCCTATCATCTAAAAAGGTTAGTAAAATTTTAAATGTTCAAAATAAAATCGAACGTGTGATACCTAACCGGGGGTACTTCTTTTCCTTAGAAGTAGTACTTCTTCAAGTGGATGGCATTCCAAATTGTTGGTAGAATTCTGTCGTCCATAGCTTCCAGCTCGTAGGCACCCTTCCCAGTTTGGACTTATCTTTCCTACGCCTGCTTCTTTCGTTGATTGAAAGACTTTTTTGAGGACAAAGTCCCCAAGCTTGAAGTACCTGAGATGAGCTTTACGGTTGTAATAACGCTCTATGATTTGTTCTTGAGCTGCCACTCGTATTAGTACTGCTTCTCTCCATGGTTCGAGCAGGTCCAGATTGGTCCTCAATTCATCATCGTTTTCTTCCTCCGTCGTTGTTGTAAACCTTATGCTTGGTTCGCCAATCTCCACAGGTATTAAGGCTTCTGAGCCATAGACAAATGCGAAAGGAGTTTCTCCCGTGGCTATTTTTGAAGTTGTTCTGTGTGCCCATAGTACCGCTGGTAACTCATCAGGCCAGTTTCCTTTTGGATTTATCTAGCCGCTTATTTAGATTGTTGATGATGAATTTATTCGTTGACTCAACTTGACCATTAGCCACGGGGTGGTATGGCATTGAAGTGATCTGTTTGATTTGCCAGCCTTCGAAGAACTCTGTGATTTGCGAGCCTATTAATTGTGGGCCATTATCACACATGATCTCCTTTGGTATCCCAAAGCGGCATATTATGTTTCGCCATAAGAAGATTTTAACTTCCTTTTCTCGCACCTGTTTGAATGCTTCTTCCTCTACCCATTTTGTAAAATAGTCGGTTAGCACGAGCAAAAATCGTACATGTACTTTAGCTGTGGGAAGAGGTCCCACTATGTCCATACCCCATTTCATGAAGGCCGTGAGGATATTATTGGATGCAATAATTCCGTTGGTCGATGCATTTTATTGGCAAACCTTTGGCATCTGTCGCATTTGGATATGAAGTTCTCGGCCTCTTCTTCCATCTTAGGCCAATAGTACCCAACTCTGATTAGGGTTTTTACTAAGGATCTCGTCCCTGAGTGATTTCCACAGTGTCCTTCGTGGACTTCTTTCATCACAAACTCCGTTTGGTTAGGTCCGAGGCATTTTCCTAGGGCCCTCCGAACATATTGCAATATAATGAGTTGCGAATGAGGCAGTACTATGAGGCTTTGCGGCGAAGTTCTTGAGTTGTTTTCTTGTCTTCAGGTACGGTGCCATTCTGCAAAAAAATTAAGATTTCGTTTCTCCAATCCCAGGTTAAATTGTTGAAAGTTACCTCATTTCTGTCCTGGTTGATTGCTGAATGGAATAGATGAAAAACAATTGCATTGTCTTTGTTTGCTACTTCCGTGACTTCTGCGAGGTTAGCTAATGCATCTGCTTCTCCATTTTCCTCTCTAGGTATTTGTATTACCTTCCATCTTTTGAATTGTCTCGCGAGCTCTCGTGTCTTTTCCAGATATTGTTGCATCTGAGTCTCTCGAGCGATGTAAGGCCCCTACATTTGATTTACTACCAGTTGGGAGTCGCGTTTGATTACGATTTGCTCGATTGAAAGTTCTTGTGCAAGTTCTAGTCCTGCAATGACAGCTTCGTACTCTACTTCATTGTTAGTTATAAGATAACGTTTGATAGCATGTCGTGTCTTTTCACCTGTGGGTGATATTAAGACTATGCCTAAGCCGACACTTTTTATATTAGAAGAACCATCGTTAAATATGGTCCATAGACTCGGATTAGCACCGTTAAAGAGTTGTAACTCTTTTTCTACTTCAAGGACAATGCTATTACTAAAGTCATCGAAAAAATCAGCTAAGATCTGAGACTTGATTGCAGTCCTAGGCTGATATATTATTTCGTGCTCACTTAATTCTATGGCCCACTTGGATAATCTTCTTGATAGTTCTTATTTATGCAGTATGTTTCTTAATGGATACGAGGTCACAACTGTGATTGGATGACATTGAAATTATGGCCTTAATTTTCTAGATGCCATGATTAGAGCTAAGGCTAACTTTTCTAGATGTGGATATCTAGTTTCAACATCTAGTAATGTCTTGCTTACATAATAAATAGGAGATTTTTTACATTTATCCTCCCTTACCAAGACTGCACTTACAGCAATTTCCGAGACGACAAGGTTGACGTACAATCTCTCCCCCTCCTTTGGCTTTGACAACAATTGAGGTTTTGATAGATAAGCCTTTAGGTCTTTGAGAAACTGTTGACATTCTTCATTCCATTCGAACTGATTTTTATTTTTGAGAACTGCAAAGAATTTGAAACTTTTCTCGGAAGATTTGGAAATAAATCTTCCTAAGGCTGCAATTGTTCCCGTTAGTCTTTGAACTTCTTTTTTGTTTATAAGTACATCAGGTATTTCTTCTATAGCTTTAGTTTGATCCGGATTAACCTCTATTCCCCTGTTTGATACAAGGGAACCCCAAGAATTTACCTGATTCTACGCCAAAAGCACATTTTTCTGGATTCAGCTTCATATTATACCTGCGTAAAATGTCTAAGGTAATAGAGAGGTGCTGGAAATGGTCTTCCGCCCGTGTTGATTTTACCAGAATGTCATCAATGTAAACTTCCATCGTTTTTCCCAACATCTTGGTCACTAGCCTTTGATAGGTGGCTCCAGCATTTTTTAAGCCAAAATGCATGACTTTATAACAATAATTCCCCCTATTTGTAATCAAGGAGGTTTTTTCCTCGTCTGAGGGATCCATTTTAATCTGATTATAACCAGAATACACATCTAGAAAACTTAACAATTCATGACCTGCGGTGGCATCAATAATTTCATCCATATGTGGTAATGGGAATGAATCTTTGGGGCATGATTTATTTAAGTCGGTATAATCTACGCATACTCTCTATTTGCCATTCTTTTTAGGTACTACCACAGTGTTAGCTAGCCATTTAGGGTATGTTACCTCTCGTATCGAACCAATTTTCAAGAGTTTCTGTACCTCTTCGTCAATCACTTGGTTCTTGAATGGTCCTTGCTTTCTTTTCTTCTGCTTAACAGGTAAAAATGATGGATATTCATTTAGTTTAGGAGTCCACTTCTGGTGGGACACCTGTCATATCTGAGTGGGACCATGCAAAGCAATCCGTATTAGACCTTAAATAATCAATTAACTTACCTCTTCGACCGGGGCTCAGCCTCGTGCCTACATACACTTTCTGTTCCGGTTTTTGTTCAAACAATGGAACAACTNGTTAGCCTTTAAATAATCAATTAACTTACCTCTTCGACCGGGGCTCAGCCTCGTGCCTACATACACTTTCTGTTCCGGTTTTTGTTCAAACAATGGAACAACTTCGAGCTCTTCCGTAGTTGTTTTGATGAGTGACGTCCGGTCTGGAATCTACATCAGTGTGGTCTAATTTATCTTCCGTTGTGACTTGATTCACCTTTTTGTGAATATCTTCTTCCGTATTTGTTTGAACACTTACTTCTTTCGTACCTGTTTGGTCAATGTCTTTTTCCGTACCTGTTTGGCCAGTAACATCTGCCTGGGAGATTTCCATATCTTCTGATTCTTCCGTCTCTACTTTTTTGTTATAATGCACCACATAATTTATATTTCTAGAGATTTGTTGATCTCCTCTAATATGTCTGATTCCCCATTCTGAAGGGAATTTTATTACCTGATGCAAGGTAGATGGTACTGCTTTCGTGTCATGGATCTAGGGCCTTCCCATGATTATGTTATAAGCCATGTCAGTATCAACGACTTGGAATTTGGTGTTTTTAATTAATCCCTCGGCATAAGTGCTAAGTTCGATTTCTCCTTTGGTTATCACTGTAGAGTTGTCAAACCCTGATATGGCTCGTGCCTTTGGGATCACCTGATTTCCCAAGAGCATTTCTTCCACGACTCTTAGCAAGATAATGTTGACTGAACTACCTGGATCAATCAACACTCTTTTAATGTTAGTGTCATGAATGAGTAAGGATATTACCAGAGCATCGTTGTGGGGGAGCATTAGTCCGCCGAAATCTGCATCATCAAAGGTTATATCCTCTACATCCGGATTTTCTCGAACCCGCTTTCCGTGTGTAACTGTGACATTCGAGGCTAATTTGCAAACTATTTCGTTTACTTCCTCTCCTCTGTGTATCACGTTGACGGTTCTTTTTGGAGATGGAGGCTTCGGGGGCTCCTGCATGTTCTTCATGTATGCCTGTTTACCTTTATCACTAAACAATTTTTTTAAATAGCCCTGTTTCAATAATTTTTTTATTTCACCTTGTAAAAACCTGCAATCTGCAGTCCTATGTCCATGATCATTATGGAATTCACACTAGAAATCTGGATTCCTTTTAGTTGGGTTTGACCGCATTTCTTTGGGCCATCGAACCTTATTACCCATATTTCTTAATATTGAAACAAATTCAAGGGTACTTACATTAAATGTGTGATCCTCAATTCGTGCATTACCTCTAGGTCGTTCATCTCGATCCTTTCTGGATCTAAATGAGGACGAGCTTGCATCTCTGCTTGGTGGTCTATAATCTGACTTGGTGTTTTCGAACCTGGGACGAGTTTCACGTCCCGATGGTCCCAAGAAAGGATTGTACCTATTTTTACCTGATTTCCTGTCTGATTCGGAATGTCTGGATCTGGTATGATCTTCATCTTTTGAACGAGCAATGGTATCTTCTTCTATTCGAGTTTTAGTATTGTACCTGTTATAAACATCGTTCCACATTGTAGCTGGGAAATCTCTCAATCTTTCTTTGAGTCTCCTCAGGCTTCTGAGCTTTTTTCATTTAGATTACTTGCAAATGCCATGGATGCCAATTTATCAGGCACCCTTGGTAGTTGCATGCTTTCTCGTTGGAACCTATCTACAAATTCACGGAGTAGTTCCGTGTCTCCTTGCTTTATTTAAATATGTCCTCCATTCTTTTCTTGACTCTTTGCGCACCGGAGTGTGCTTTTATGAAAGAATCTGCAAGCTCAGCAAAAGAATCGATAGAATTTTCAGGGAGAAGAGAATACCAGATAGGGCTCCTTTGGTAAGCGTTTCTCCGAATTTTTTGACAAGGACTTATTCAATCTCTTGTTTTGTTAATTCATTGCCCTTTACTCTAGTGGTAAAAGTAGTCACGTGGTCGCGTGTGTCAGTTGTTCCGTCATACTTAGGAACGTCAGGCATTTTACACTTCTTAGGTATAGGCAAGGGTGTTGCGCTTGGTTTCCAAGGTTGTTGAGAATATCTATCAACACCAATGCCTTTGATAACATGTGGTACTCCAGGAATTTGCTCGATTCTATTGTTTTGTTACTTCACCTGTTTCTGCAAGGTTAGTAGTAGATTTTGTAATTCAGAGTTATTAGTCATACCTGGTCTCGCTTCGAGAGATTCGTTAGGAGTGTCATACCTTGGTGAGTTTAGCAACCCAGACTGAGGATTTTCCACGGTGATAGTGTTATTGGGAGGTGGTGTCAGTGATGCAGGTGATGCCGCTGGTAATCCCCTTTCAAATTCTTGCAAATCTTGGCCCACATACTCTGAAATCATTTGCTTTACCCGATCTTGTTCTACCGTTTGATCATTATTATCGTTGTTGTTATTGGATCTTTCTGGGGATTGTTCCCTTGAACCACGTGGGGTTCCTAAAAGTGATGGAACCGGGGTTCCGTTTCTCTGCTGGTTGTTGTCGTTGGAGTTAGACATAGTTCAGAGGATATCTCTTGAAAAGCAAACAAATATTATTACACTTCCCGGTAACAGAACCAATTTGTTTAACCAAAGAATTAGATCCTTTGATCAAAGCTATTTTTAGGATGAACACGGGTTTCTGATAATCCAAGAAATAACAATAAATAAAAAGGAGTGAGTAAATAGACAATAATATGATGCACAAAAAAGGAAAATGTATTGTATTCGTAGTTCAAATGCCCTTACAAGTTATATTTTATTCCCTTATATAGGGAATTTCTTAATACAACATCTACCTCTTACAATAATCGCTCATTAATGACTAATTACTATATTAATGGGACGTTACATAGAATGATTGTAATTTTTGCATGAAGGTTGTGTAACGCGTGAGTCATTAATTGAGGGTCTCTTAATCTGCCCGTAGCTTTTTCCGGATTCATTCTGACCGTGTCTCTTCCTTGTCTCAATCAGGCTGAGTTTCTGGTAACTGATTACTCCGTAGGTTTATTGAGTTGTGTCTCTTTGCTTCGCACCTCTTTATAGAATCATGTCCAGCTGTCATGTTTTCCTTGGTCCACGTAGACAGATAAGTCATCAAGCATTATCATACCTGCGAAACTCTTTTTTTACCAATACAGTCGCGCTCTAACTCACCTGGATCTGCACATAAAGTGCAGGGTGTGGTATGAGTACAACCGACTTAGTATTAACATAAATAACTAAGGAACTGAGTAGTAGTGACGAGCTAAGCAAAACAATCCAATTATTTATTTCACAATTTACAATAAACATGAATAAATAGGTAAATTCTATAAAACCAACAAATGCCACAAAGAAATTAACAGGTAAATGCAGCAACAAAAAAAGTAAATAGAACCTCACAGCAATGTCACTCCATCACTTAGCACTCGACACTCAACACCCGCACTCAACACTCAATATGTACCTGTGCTCACTAGGGGTGCACAGACTCAGGAGGGGCTCCCAAAGCCCAAGCGCTATGCATGGACAACTCACGTGCTGCACGGACAACTCACGTGCCATAATATCAATCTATGGATCCGCACGGACAACTCACGTGCTACGCAGACAACTCATGTGCTATGGTATACATACCTGGATCTGCACGGACAAATCACGTGCTATCATATCATATCATATCATATCAAATATCTCACAATATGCCATCGACCTCACTCAGTCATGAGCCTCTCTAGCCTCACCATCACCAAAAAATAAGGGGACACAACCCACATCAAGTATCACATCATATCAGCTAAATAATATAGATTGAGGTAAACATGTACGATAATTCCTATGACCGACTGCAAATAATGTGAGCATGAATAAAGCCTAAGCATGATCTCTAACATGAAGGCAAACAAGTTCAACAACAGGTAAATACATAACCACAAATAATAGCCGTTAGGCCTCATCGCCTCACGGGACGGACCAAGTCCCAATCCCTCGTGGTGCACACCCACACGCCTGTCACCTAGCGTGGGTATCACCTCCAAACAATAACGTGATATCAAATCTCCGGGTTTACACCTTCAAATCCAGATTTAAAATTTTTACTTACCTTAACAGCGTAAAATCCTACTCCGGAATGTCCTCGTCTCTGGACTCAGTCTCCAAAAGCTCCGAATCTAACAAAAATCAGAATATTACTATCTCGTCCTCTTCCGAGTCTATCCATATAAAATTTATCAAAATCGAACTCCGTTTGGTCCCTCAAATCCTCACTTAAAACTCTCCAAAACTCAAACCCTAACTCCCTCAATTTCACTTTGAAATCACCAATCAAATACCAAAAACGAAGATGGATTCATGAAATATAACCAAAACCGAGTAGAGAACACTTACCCCAATCCATATGGTGAAAATCGCCTCCAAAATCTCCCAAATCCAAGCTCCCCAACTTAAAATATGATCGAATGAACAAACTCTTGTTTTATATATTTTTCTACCAGCTATTCTACCTCGGTTCTCATGCCAAACGATCCCTAAACTCGCTTTTTATGCTTCCAATGGATTCCTTGTGAAAATTTTGTCAAGTTAGGCTTTTTAATCACGTAATTTTACCTTATAATGAAGGAGATATGTTGGTTTCAATATTTGCAAATAGTGCAAATTTTAAAATATGCCATCAGTGGCAATTTCGTAATTAATCTGAAAAATCTGGGAACCTAATTCTTAGTAAAATGACCATAAAATCCTCATACGATGTCCAAATTCGACCATTCTTTTTTTAGGGGTTCGTAATTCCGATACGGATCTAATTATTCAATAAAAAAAAAGAAATCAAAGCTCATTTGTTCAATATGATATCATTTATGCTTGAAGAAAGGACGTCCAAACATAAGAAAAATGAGCGCAACAAACCCAAACCTATCTGAAACTCACCCGAGGCCCTCGGGACCTCAACCAATAATTCCAACAAGTCATATATCATTAACCAAACCTAGTTTAACCTCCGAAACACCCAAACCAACACCAAAACACCAAATCAACCTCGGATTTAGGCCTAATAACTTCCAAAATTCGCCAACGACGCCGAAACCTATCGAACCACGTCCGAATGACCTAAAATTTTTCTCACACGTTAAAAATGACTCTACGAACCTACTCCAACTTCCGGAATTCTATTCCGACCCCGATATCTTATTTTCCACTGCCAACCAAAATCGCCAAATTTCTAACTTTCACCAATTCAAGCCTAATTCTACCACGGACCTCCAAAATTACATTTCCGACACACTCCTAAGTCAAAAATCACCCAAAGAAGCTAACCGAATCATGAAAATCCAAATCCGAGTTTGTTTACTCATAAGTCAACTTCCGGTTGACTTTTCTAACTTACCTTTCTAACTAAGAGACTAAGTGTCTCATTTCACTCCAAGACTACTCCAGACCCAAGCCTACCAACTCAATACAACTCAACACAACTGAAAAATACTTAAAGAAGCATAAATTAGGGAAACGAAGCTATAACTCTCAGAACGACAAGTCGGGTCATTACATGCACGCCCCAACGAGTATTGTACAGTGCTGAGTAATTGAGTGTGCTGGGTATAGAGCATGGTAAGAGAGTATGCGAGATAGTGAGATTGAGAGTTCTGAGAGTGTGAGTACATGAGTTTATCATTGAGAGGATCTTCATTTGACATGCGTACCTGAGATACGTGCATAGAGATGCATTTCTTTCTACTACCTGGTTTGGTGACATTTATGATTTTACCTGTATCTTGACATGTAAGCACAGGGATATACTTTCCTCACGCTATCTGAAAATGAAACATCTTACTTATTGTTGAAAGGAGTTTGGGAAAGATCACAGTTTTTCAAACTTACTCGTATTTTTTGGCAAATTTCGGTAAAAGATTTGGGTTTTCACTAAGATACTTGAAAAGCATGCCTATTTTTTGAACTGTGAACGAGTTGAGCATTTTATTTTTGAGATACTTCTTTTATTACTTGTACTATGTCATCATGAACTATTGCGGAATATTGGTATTGGACCTGACCTTTGTGTTAGCTCGTCACTACCTTCAACCTAAGGTTATTTTTATTACTTACTGAGTATATGTGGTCGGTTTTACTCATACTACATGTCACGACCCGAATTACCCTTCGAACGGTCTCGTGTCGGAACCTAGTATCTACGACTAGGTAAGCCTAAAATTTACATAAAATAAGACAAGACAATAATAGAAACAGTAAAGAAGAAGCAATACTATAAAATTTAGCCGCTCGGCATTTACAACTTTTACTTTCCCAAAATCCGGAATATCACAAAGTCACAAACTCTGAACTATTGTAGCTCTATAAAAAGGAATAAGGAAAGTGTATCTATATATCTCCTATATCTATACCAGAGTATGAAGGGGACTCGTGAGATCCTACGGACGCGGAAAAATTACCTCGCGGTCTCCTAAGCAGCTGCTAAGATACGCCTAGCCACTGTATGGTGCAGTGGTACCTGGATCTGCACATGGGGAAAACATACGCAGGAAAGGGAGTGTGTACTCACCATTCGATACTCAGTAAGTGCCAAGCCTAACCCCAATCAAATAGTAACGAGGTCAGGTTGAGGCTCTACTGAGTTTTAAAACAAGTCAATTACAAATTTAAAACAGTGAAATATAGATAAGCGATGATAAATAGGTTTAATGGAAACTGGAAAAAAATTAATAATAGAAAGAGAGCCCTCGGCTCAGCACAACATATATCTCAACAGTAAATATGCAATGTAGTACAAGAGGAAAGCTCCCGGATCTAAGTCCGTAGTCCCAATTTAAATATGCTATGCAGTACAGGGGAAAGCTCCCGGATCTCCGTCCGTAGTCCCAATTTAAATATGCATTGCAGTACAGGGGAAAAGCTCCCGGATCTCCGTCCGTAGTCCCAATTTAAATATGCAATGCAGTACGGGGGAAAAGCTCCCGGATCTCGGTCCGTAGTCCCAATTTAAATATGCAATGCAGAAGTATGTCGGATACGACTTAATTAAACAGTTCAGGAAAAACAACAGGCAAGAATAAAGTAAAACTACCTAAGCATGGTGCAACTAGTAATAAATAAGAGGAAATCAAGTAAGGACTGGTAGGCATTCTTATCCTTAAGCTAACTACTCAGTTAAGACAAGAAAGAGTAATATAGTAATGAAAATGAGTGATGCCATGGAAGGAAAAGTGGAATTTTAGCAACAATAACCCGTGTACGCCCTCGTCACCTCACGTACACGACATCCATGTAACAAAATCAGTATAAAATGCCAAAGGGGAAGTCCCCAACACAGAGTTAGGCAAGCCACTTACCTTGACTGCGCTAATCAACTCAATACCTTGGTCTTGCCACGAGTATCCAACTCCGGGTGGCCCAAATCTAGTCAATTCGATTGCATAGTGTAAATATCATTTCAAGGAAACAAAATAGCAAAGAAGTTCGAAGCTCATACGCGAAATGAGGAAATTCGCCCAAAAAGTCCCCCAGGCCCACGTCTCGGAATCAGGTAAAAATTATATTTTTCGGACACCCATTCACTCACGAGTCTAATCATATAAAAATCTCTCAAATCGGATGTCAAAACCCACTCAGAACTCAATAATTCGGTCTTATGCAGTTCATCTAATTTTTCCCAAAATTTCCACCCGAATTCGAATTTTAAAGACAAGATTTAAGTTTGGAATCATGGAAATTAATCTAAGTTGGGTAGAAATCACTTACCCAAGTTACCCAGGTGCAAAAGCCCCCAAAAATCGCCTCTCCCGATCTCTCAAATTCGAAAATGGTGAAAATAACATAAACCCCCGGACTTGGGTCTTTAAAAGACTGCCCATGTATTTTTTTCTATCTGACCGCGTACAATGAGCCGCGATCACGGAGAGCATTCAGCCACGCGCCTAAAAACCTTTATCGCGATCGTGATTGCATGGCTGCGATCGCGGACCTTCACGACCCAGAGCTACGCGATCGCGGTTGGGGTCACGCGACCGCGTAGAACAAATATTGAAACTCCCCCAGACCAAGAATACTCTATGTGAACGCGATCTAGTTCATGCGATCGCGAAGACCAAGACTTCAACACACTGCAACCGTGGACCTCTTCTTGCGATCGCAGAGAAGAAACCGCAGGACCTCTCACATTTACCTTACGCGATCGCGGGTGAACCCTTGCGATCGCAGAGAGCAAAATACTGCTGTAGAAAACCAGAAAACCAGCTAAGGCTATTAGGCCAAAAATGCCTGTTTGAACACCCGAAACACACCCGAGGCCCCCCGGACCTCAAACAAAATTACCAACCAACCTTAATACCTCATTCAAACTTGGTCGAGCCTTAAAAACACATCTCCTAGCATCAAAATCATCAAATATGAATAGATTCAAGCCTAAGTACTTATGAAACTTCTAGAATTCACATTCGATGCTAAAACACGTCTAAACTCATCCGAATGACCTCAAATTTTGCACAGAGGTCATAAATGACATTACAGACCTGATGTCGCTTTCGGAATTCCATTCCGAGTCCGATATCAAAATTTCACTTATCAGCCGAATTCGCCGAAATTCTAACTTCCGCCAATTCAAGCCTAAATCTACAACCGACCTCAAAACCACATTCTGAACACCCTCCTAACCTCAGAATCACCCAAAGGAGCTAACAGAGTCGACGGAATTTCATTTCAGATCCGTCTTCACACAGCTCTAGCTACGGCCTGATTTCAAAGGCTAAAATCTACATTTAAGGACTATGTGCCCAAAATCACTCCGAATTTTACCACTCAATACTCCTACAAGTTTCAATAACATAAATAGACATGGTAGAAGAATTTATTAGGGGATCAGGACGCTAACTCTAAAAACGACCGACCGGGTCGTTAGATTCTCCCCCTCTTAAGATAATCGTTCGTTGATTGAGGCAATATTCTTCGACCTGAGCTTTTTGACCTGTCTGTCCAATATAGCTACAGGATCCTTAACATATGATAGATCCTTGTCCAACTGGACTGAGTTGAAAACCAAAACATGAGTCGGATCACCGTGATACTTTCGGAGCATGGAAACGTGGAATACCGGATGAACTCCTGCTAGGTTGGGAGTAAAAGCCAACTCATAATCGACCTCCCCAACCCGCTGCAACACCTCAAAAGGTCCAATGAACCTTGGCTCAGTTTACCCTTCTTCCCAAATCTCGTGAATGCCTTCATAGGCGATACCCGAAGCAAAACCCGATCCCCAGCCATAAATGCCAAGTCACGAACCTTCTGGTCCACATAACTCTTCTGCCTTGACTGAGCTGTGTAAAGTCTCTCCTGAATCACCTTCACCTTGTCCATGGCATCCTGAGCCAAGTCTATACCCAACAATCGGGCCTCGCCCGGCTCAAACCATCCCACTGGAGACTTGCACCGCCTACCATACAAAGCCTCATATGGCGCCATCTGAATGCTGGACTGGTAGCTGTTATTATAAGCAAACTATGCAAGAGGCAAGTATTGATCCCACGACCCTCCAAAATCTATCACACATGCACGGAGCATATCCTCGAGAATCTTAATCATGCGCTTGGACTGCCCGTCCGTCCGAGGGTGAAAAGTTGTACTCAACTCTACCCTGGTGCCTAACTCCTGCTGAACGGCTCTCCAGAACTGTGAAGTGAACTGTGTACCTCTGTCTGAAATGATAGATACTGGGATACCGTGGAGGCGAACAATCTCTCTGATATAAATCTCAGCCAACCTCTCAGATGAATATGTAGTCAGCAATGGAATGAAATGGGCTGATTTGGTCAGCCGATCCACAATTACCCAAATAGAATCATGCTTCCTCAAAGTCCTAGGAAGTCCAACCACAAAGTCCATGGTGATCTGCTCCCACTTCCACTCTGGAAGCTCAATCTGCTGAAGTAACCCTCCCGGTCTCTCATGCTCACATTTGACTTGCTGACAGTTGAGACATTTGGGTACAAACTCCACTATATCTTTCTTCATCCTTCGCCACCAATAGTGTTGTCTCAGATACTGGTACATCTTCGCGGTACCCCGATGGATGGAATACCGCGAACTATGGGCCTCCTAAATAATCAACTCCTGAAGCCCATCTACATTGGGCACACAAATACGGCCTTGCATCCTCATCACACCATCATCACCTATGGTCACATCCCTGGCATCACCCGGCCGAACTCTAGCCTGAAGGACCAGAAAGTGGGGATCATCATACTGGCGCTCTCGAATGCGGTCATAAAGAGAAGACCGAGCCACCACACAAGCTAAAACCCGGCAAGGCTCCGAAAGGTTCAACCTCATGAACTGACTGGCTAAGGACTGAATATCTAAGGCTAAGGGCCTCTCAATTGACGGAAGATATGCCAAACTCCCCAAACTCTCTGCCCGGTGACTCAAGGCGTCGGCCACTATATTGGCCTTCCCCGGGTGATATAATATAGTGATGTCATAGTCCTTTAGCAAATCCAACCACCTACGCTGGCGCAGATTGAGATCCTTCTGCCTGAATATGTGCTGCAACCTCTGGTGATCCTTGAATATCTCATAGGGAACACCATATAAATAATGACGCCATATCTTCAGGGCGTGAATAATCACTGCCAACTCGAGATCATGAACCGGGTTGTTTTTCTCATGCACCTTCAACTTCTTGGATTCGTAAGCAATCACCCCACCGTCCTGCATCAACACTGCTCCTAGGACAATCCTCGAAGCATCACAATACAATGTACAGGACCCTGAACCTGTGGGTAATACTAACACTGGAGCTGTAGTCAGGGTTGTCTTGAGCTTCTGAAATATCTCCTCGCACTCCTCAGTCCATATAAAAGGTGTGCACCCTTCTGGGTCAGTCTGGTCATGGGTGCTGAAATGGATGAAAATCCCTCCACAAAACGACGATAATACCCAGCCAAACCGAGGAAACTACGGATATCAGTAGCTAAAGTCGGTCTAGGCCAACTCTACACCGCCTCTACCTTCTTCGGGTCTACCTTGATCCCATCTAAAGATACCACATGGCCTAAGACTTCCACAGAATTAAGCCAATATTCACACTTAGAAAATTTGGCATACAACTTCTTCTTTCTCAAAGTCTGAAGCACGATCCTAAAGTGTTGCTCATGATCCTCCTAGGACCGAGAATATACCAGAATGTCATTAATGAAAACGATGACGAAAGTATCAAGATAAGGCCGAAATACGCTGTGCATCAGGTGCATGAAGGTTGTTGGGGCATTGGTCAGCCCAAATGACATAACAAAGAACTCATAGTGGCATATCTGGTCCTGAAGGCAGTATTCGGGATATCCAGCTCCGGAATCATCAACTGATGATAAACCAAATGCAGATCAATCTTGGAGAACACCCTAGCACCCTGTAACTGATCAAACCGATCATCAATGCGAGGAAATGGGTACCTGATCTTCACGGTCACCTTATTCAGCTGCCAGTCAATACACATACGCATCGAGCCATCGTTTTTCTTTACAAATAACACTGGAGCACCCCAGTGTGATACACTGGGCCTGATGAAACCTTTGGCAAGAAAATCATGCAACTGCTTCTTCAACTCCTTCAACTCAGGAGGATCCATGCGATAGGGAGGAATGGAAAAGGGCTGAGTGCCCGGCAACAAGTCAATGCTGAAATCAATGTCTCTAACGGGCGGCATACCCGGAAGATCAACTGGAAAAACATCAGGACAATCCCTGACAACGGGGACTGACTCAACCGTAGGGGTCTCAGCACTAACATCTCTCACATAAGACAAATACGCATCACACCCCTTCTCGACCATCTGATGAGCCTTAAGGAAAGAAATGACTCTGCAGGGAGTATACTCTACGGAACCTCTCCACTCTAACCTCGGTAATCCTGTCATAGCCAGCGTCACGGTCTTGGCGTGACAATCAAGAATATCATAGTAGGGAGACATCCAGTCCATACCCAAAATAACATCGAAATCTACCATAGTGAGTAATAGTAAGTCAGCCTGGTCTCAAAACCACTAATAACAATCAAGCATGACTGATATACGCAGTCCACAACAAGAGAATCTCCCACACGAGTAGAAACATATATGGGGGAACTCAAAGAATCCCAAGATATCCCCAAATGTGAAGCAAAGTAAGAATATACATATGAGTACGTAGAACCTAGATCAAATAACACGGATGCATCCCTATGACAAACAGGGACAATACATGTGATGACCAAATCTGAAGAAACGGCCTCTGAGCGGGCTGGAAGAGCATAATATCTAGCCTGGCCTCCCCCTCTAGGGCGACCTCAATCTCCCCTACCTCCACCTCGAGCTGTCTAAGAAGGTGGGGTAGCAGCAAGGGATGGAAGAAGAGCTGGAGGACCCGGTAGAAGACATGGAACCTGATAAGTCTGAGGTGGTGCACCCCTCCTAGCTCTGGGGAAATCTCTGATCATATGACGAGGGTCACCACATCCAAAACAACCCCTAGAAGGAAGTGGCGGCTGCTGCTGACTCTGAACTGGCCTGCTGGACTGGCCAGTGATAGCAGCTCGAGCAGGAGGCACCTGAGATACTGGTGGTGCATAATAAGGCTCCTGAGGTCTAGGAGGAGCTGGAATACCACTAGTTGCTGGAAGAGCTGAATGAACGGGGCGACTCAAAAAACCCCTACTATAGCATGCTGCTGGTGCACGGGCTCCTGAAAAATGACAAGTCTCTCGAGACCTCTTGGCCTCTCTCTCCTCCCTGTCCCGAGCTAACATAGTCTCAATCCTCCAGGCAATACTCACAGCCTACTGGTAAGTAATATCGGTCTCCAGCTCTCTGGCCATGCTGGTCCGAATACTGGGGTGGAGTACCTCAATAAAGCGTCGAACCCTCTCTCTGACAGTGACAACCAAAGCTGGTTCATGGCGAGCCAGTCGCTGTAACGGACTTCATACTCTGACAAAGTCATGGTACCCTGGCGTAGCTGCTCAAACTCTGCATGCCAAGCATCCCTGAAGCTCTGAGGGACAAACTCAATAAGAACATCTCAGAGAACTAAGCCCAAGTAAGTGCGGCTGCCTCGTCTGGGCTACTCAGCTCAAAAGCACGCCACCACTGATAAGCTGCTCCCCTCAGCTGGAAAGAAGTGAAAGAAACCCCACTCGTCTCCACAATAACAATAGTGCGGACAATGCGATGACACCCCTCAAGAAGACCTAAGGCGTCACTAGAAGCTAGTCCGCTGAACTTAGGTGAGTGGTACTTCTTGTACCTCTTAAGCCGGAGCTGCTCTGCCTCAGGAACAGCTATCCTAGTCTCATGCTGAGCTGGAGCTGCTGGGGGCATAGGAATATACTCTGGAACCTGCCCAATATGAACCCTCTGCTCAAGAGTACGGGCTACGGGAGTCTGTGTCCCTCCCCCGGCCTGGGATGTAGTTGGAGCTATCGGAAGTAGTCCCGCCTGAGACAAAGTACTGAAGGCACTCAAGAATTGAGCCAATGTCTCCTGGAGGGTTGGAGTAATAGCAGGGACCTCCTGTGCCCCTCCAACTGCGGCCGCTGGGGACTCATCTGCCTCTGTTCTAGCCGGTGCTCGGGCTGTACCGCGTGCTCGTCCTCTGCCCCGACCCCTGCCTCTAGTGGATCTGACTGGGGACTCGGGTGCCTGGTCATCAGTACGTCTCGTGCGGGTGAAAACCATGTCTAAGCAAGAATAGAATATAGTTTAAGAATTTGATGACAATAACTAGCACGATAAGGAATTCCAAAGAATTTGATTGTTCTTAACAGTTACATAGCCTCTCGAAGATAGATACGGAATTATCCGCACAGATCCGCGAGACTCTAATAAACCGGTTTGTGACTTGTGACTCCTCTGAACCTAAACGCTCTGATACCAACTTGTCACGACCCGAATTACCCTCCGAACAGTCTCGTGATGGCACCTAGTCTCTACGACTAGGTAAGCCTAAAATTTACGAAAAATAAGACAAGACAATAATAGAAACAGTAAAGAAGAAGCATTACTATAAAATTTAGCCACTCGGCATTTACAACTTTTAATTTCCCAAAACCCGGAACATCACAAAGTCACAAACTATGAACTACTGTAGCTCTATACAAAGGAATAGGAAAGTGTATCTATATGTCTCCTACATCTATGCTAGAGTAGGAAGGGGACCTCATGAGATCCTGCGGACGCGACAAAATTACCTTGCGATCTCCTAAGCAGCTACTAAGATACGCCTAGCCATTGTACGGTGCATTGGTACCTCGACCTGCACTTGGGGAAAACATGCGCAGGAAAGGGCGTGAGTACTCCAGATTCGGTACTCAGTAAGTGCCAAGCCTAACCCAGTCAAGTAGTGACGAGGTCAGGTTGAGGCTCTATTAATTTTTAAAACAAGTCAATTATAAATTTAAAACAATGAAATATAGATAGAATTGATAAACAGGATTAATGGAAACTGGAAAAAAATTAATAACAGAAAGAGAGCCCTTGACTCAGCACAGAATGTATCTCAACAGTAAATATGCAATGAAGTACAAGGGGAAAGCTCCCGGATCTCAGTCCGTAGTCCCAATTTAAATATGCTATGCAGTACAGGGGAAAAGCTCCCGGATCTCCGTCCATAGTTCCAACTTAAATATGCATTGCAGTACAGGGGGAAAGCTCCCAGATCTCTGTCCGAAGTCCCAATCTAAATATGCAATGCAGTACATGGGAAAGCTCCCTGATCTGGGTCCATAGTCCCAATTTAAATATGCAATGCAGAAGTAGGTCGGATACGGCTTAATTAAACAATTCAGGAAAAACAATAGGCAAGAATAAAGTAAAACTACCTAAGCATGGTGCAACTAGTAGCAAATAAGAGGAAATCAAGTAAGGACAGGTAGGCATGTTTATCCTCAAGCTAACTACTCAGTTAAGACAGGAAACAATAATATAGGAATGAAAATGAGTGATGCCATTGAAGGAAAAGTGGAATTTTAGCAACAATGACCCGTGTACGCCCTCGCCACCTCAAGTACACGGCGTCCACGTAAAAAAATCAGTATAAAAATGCCTAAGGGGAAGTCCCTAACACAGAGTTAGGCAAGCCACTTACCTTGACTACGCTAATCAACTCAATACCACGCTCTTGCCATGAGTATCCAACTCTGGGTGGCCCAAATCTAGTCAATTTGATTGCATAGTGTAAATATAATTTCAAGGAAACAAAATAGCTAATAAGTTCGAAGCTAATACGCGAAATTAGGAAATTCGCCCAAAAAGTCCCCCGGGCCCACGTCTCGAAATCGGGTAAAAATTATATTTTATGGACACCCATTCACTCACAAGTCTAATCATATAAAAATCTCTCAAATCGGATGTCAAAAACCCTCTCAAAACTCAATAATTCGGTCTATGAAGTTCATGCAATGTTTCCAAAATTTTCCACCCAAATTCGAATTTTAAAGACTAGATTTAAGTTAGGAATCATGGAAATTAATCTAAGTTGGGTAGAAATCACTTACCCAAGTTACTCAGGTGCAAAAGCCTCCAAAAATCATCTCTCCCGAGCTCTCAAATTCGAAAATGGTAGAAATAACATGAACCCTCGGACTTGGGTCTTTAAAAGACTGGCCAGGTATTTCTTCTATGCGATTGCGTACAATGAGTCACGATCGCGGAGACCATTCAGCCACACGCCTAAAAAACTTCATTGTGTTCACGATTGCATGACTTCAATCGCGGACCTTCACGACCCAGAGCTACGCGATCACGGTTGGTGTCACGCAACCGCGTAGAACAAATATTGAAACTCCCCCAGACTAGGAATACTCTATGCGAAGGCCAGGTCATGCGATTGCGAAGACAAAGATTCCAACACACTGCGATCGCTGAGAACAAATCGCAGGACCTCGCACATTTACCTTACGCGATCGCGAGTGAACCCTTGCAATCGCAGAGAGCAAAATACTGCTGTAGAAAAACAAGAAAACCAGCTAAGGCTATTAGGCCAAAAATGCCCGTTTGAACACCCGAAATACACCTGAGGCCCCGGGACTCAACCAAAATTACCAACAAACCCTAATACCTCATTCAAACTTGCTCGAGCCTTGAAAACACATCTCATAACATCAAAATCATCAAATATGCATAGATTCAAGCCTAAGAACTTATGAAATTTGTAGAATTCATAGGTGATGCCGAAACACGTCTAAACTCATCCGAATGACCTCAAATTTTGCACACGGGTCATAAGTGACATTACGGACCTGTTGTCGCTTTCGGAATTCCATTCCGGGTACGATATTAAAATTTCACCTGTCGGCCGAAATAGTCGAAATTCTAACTTTCGCCAATTCAAGCCTAAATCTACAACCGACCTCGAAAACACATTCTGAACATGCTCCTAACCTCGGAATCACCCAACGGAGCTAACGGAGTCGAAGGAATTCCATTCCGGATCCGTCTTCACACAGCTCTAGGTACGACCTGATTTCAAAGGCTAAAATCCACATTTTAGGACTATGTGTCCAAAATCACTCCAAATTTTACTACTCAATACTCTAACAAGTTTTAATAACATAAATATACATGGGAGAAGCAGTTACTAGGGGATCGGGGTACTAACTCTCAAAACAACCGACCGGGTCGTTACATTACACTTCTACACTTTGCGTGCAGATGTTGATTGATGATGTTGTTGTGATCGACGGGAGCTAGGATTGAAGATATAACACCGTTCATGTTGTAGCTGCCTCTTGTTCATGGTAGCGTTAGATTCGTAGAACTCTGTTTATTTACTTTTCAAACAGAAGATGTATTTATTTCTTATTAGCCTTGTCAAATCTATTTTTAGAAGCTCATGATTCGTTCTACCTGTCTTTGGGAAATATATAAGATTCAGTAAATGTAATTGCCTTGTTAATATTATTGGAATTAGAAAGATATTAGTTGGCTTACCTAGCGGGTTGGGTTAGGTGCGAGCACGACTAGTGGATTTGGGATCGTGACATTAGACAAATAAATTGTTCTTCAAATATAAGAGATTGTATCTGAATTCTCAAAAATATCAAACATAAGGACATCAATTACAGTTTGTTGAACTAAATTTATAGCAATGGTAAGTCATTCACAATGCAAGAAAAGAAAATTGTGCTTTTTAAAATTGTATCATTGTATGGTAAAGGCTTGACCGGGAACAAATATAGTTTGTATTGTTAAAGTTCCCAAAGAAGAAAAGAAAGAAAGAAAAGGTTTAAGCAGAATGACTATACCATACTAATAAAAACACAATCTTAAGGGGCTTTCAACTATAGCGTAATAGGCAGCACTCTCTCAATTAATCAACAAAAACACAATCTTGATTTTGAATGTTGTTATGAGTTTTCTTTGTCAATGATCTCTGCTATATATCATTATCATATATGGTATTTGCGTATTTCTTGCTAAACCAGATAAGTTGGACAGGTGCAGAACAAGTCGGATAGGTGCAGGATAAGTCGGACAAGGGCAAGACATGCTAAAATTTCAAAAGACAAGTCGAACGAGGGTCATTAGTACTACATTTACCAAACTAATGCTCCTTTCTAACGACGGTCCTGTAGTCAATTACTCACGTATAAGAATACCTGACCTTTACATAAATGATGAAACAATACTATAGCTGGTAGCTTATTAATTATGTCAAGATATTGTTATTGACAAAGTTATTTCAGGCTTTCAGCAAATGAATTTTGTCAGAATGTTGATACTGACTATTCTAATTCAGTTACATCAGTTTTGTGAATTCACTCGGGAACCCTAAAGATATTAAGGAATACATACGATAATAAGGGAGAAAGTTCCAATCTTTGGAATCATGCTTTCAGTCTTTTACATATTTTATTTTTTTCCAGCCTATTTATATGTAAAATAGCAAAATCTTGAGCAATAGATCTTGAGTATATCAAGCTATTTGGAATTTGATGATATCGTAAAATACTGTATTATGTGTCATTAAACATGGAAATTCATCCGCTTATAAGAAATTCAATGAAACTTTAATATCTTTCGCGCTTCAAAATGCAGATATTCAAGAGATAATTCTTCCGTCTTTGAATTTGGGTATTAACATAAGTGTCCATCGAAAAGATGCCAAGTACACATAAATAGGAAATCACATCTAGAGAGGCAAGTTAAAAAAAATTGCCAAGCCTACCGATGTGATTAATCCTCAACTTGAAATAACAAGTTTATTACTGGAAGCATAACTTATTATCTTTTTTTTCTGGCTCTATTAGTTTAATTATTTCCTGAGATAGTTCATCAACGTCATCTGTCAGACAGTAACATTTTCCATTTTGTGTGTGATTCGAGCAGAGATTGAAGAATAGTCAGTCTTAAGCTAACCATTTCCCCGGAAGGCCATATGATGTCGAAGAACTATGCAAAAAATAAGGAATTAATAAAAGCTGGTGATAGAAATTCAATTGAAAGTGCAACTACACATGTGGGATCTTAAGTAAGGTAGACGAGTCGAGTCGAGTCGAGTAATAAGCAATTATATCAAATTTATATTTGTGTCGGTAGTTCAAGTTCAAATCTCACCGAGTCCCTGTTTTTCCAAAGGGAAGATATGGAATAACCATTTAGTTCCCAACCAAAAAAATTGTCATTAGTAAATGACAGTATGATCAGTATGTGCACCTAGGGTTTTATAAAATCTCTCTACCAGACAGATCATTATGGGTATTACGAAATGGCTTGGTGACAAAAACCACGGATGACCATCCTTATGAGGAATTTTGTAGTTATCTGGCTGACTTCAATGGGGACGATACCACCAGTTGTATCTTTGTTTTTTTGTTAGTCCATCTTTCGTTCTTTCTCGCTCACTCTCTTTAATTTTTTCATACTTTTTGGGTCTGAGGCGTAGTAGTTGTTTTTGTTTGTTTAATTTGCTCATTATTTATGTGAACAGAATTGCCTACATGATCAAGGTCCAATCGGTATTTGGTTTCTCTTCATCATTACCAAGATAATGATATGCTTAAAAGGGAAATTATTGTATTTATGTCACACTCCCATCTCCTAGTTTCTGATTTGTGTAGTTAAATGATTATCTTATTGGAAAGTGATCAAGACATGATTTCACACTTAAGCCAGATCTACTTTTAAAAGTTGCAAAAAGTCCTATGCTTGATGTAGGACGGATCAATGATGATTTATAAACTGAAGTTACTTGACTATTTATGTTATCGACTTGATAGATAGTAGAAGAGCTACTGGAAAGTTTTGAAATGTCGTATTTTAATCACGCCCAACTATACCTTATAAAAAGGACTAAGTGGTCATTGCAAATATTTCGGTTTAAAAGTCCGGAGTCGAATCCCACAGAGAACTAAGGCTTAACTACAGTTGCTCACTATCACCAAGAATACCAGCTTGAACAATTCCTAAATTATAGATATTAAGATTCTTGTGTTTAATTAATTAACTAACAAATTAAAATAGTAAATTAACACTAAAGATACTACAGGTTGGAGAAAAGATTAAAGAGGTCTAGAGTTACGATTTCCCCAGTTGTTGGAATCCTTCCCGCTACGTCTTCCATAATTTCGCCTAAGTATTCTCTATCAATCATGAGCATTCTGACTGTCGTAACTCTCTCCCGAGTAATTACAACAATATACTAGACATATTCTACCGAATTACGCTAGCTATCCTTAAGTACATCTCATTTAGATCGCACCCAAGGTTTCGTTATCCCTAATCCCACCTTTAAACCCTCAGTATTGATCCCTCATATACGTTAGGAGTGATGTTGTTCAACAACTACCTAAATATGCACTCTCTTCCGAGTAATGCACACTAAATAGGCACAATCAATTGAGAGCTCTTCAAGCAACCACAATATAAACATAGTTGAACAAGTAGAGAAATTCAACGGCTCAATTATATAAAAACATAACAAGAATTTATCCTACAAAGGATCCATCAAAACCCTAGATAAGAAATTAGCTATTCATAATAGTATGTAAAACTACAATACCAAAAGCCATAACCAACAATGAAAAATAGGAAGAGGAAGGAAAAACTCGTAGAAGAATTTCCTGTCTTGATCCTACTGTGTCTCTGCCTCCTTAGGTCGAATCTGTGTCAAAAGTGGAGTTTTTAGGTCTATTTATATGTTTGGAATAAGCCCTGAACGTGTAAGTCACTCCTAGTTGCGCCGGGAAAGTGTTTAAGCCTTCAAAATTCAGACCTGGACCCTGGTGTCGCCAGGCTAATGCCTGGTAAAGCCTGGCTTTAAGCTGGCCTCGCAAGGCTAACGCCTGGTCTGGCCTGGCTTTAAGATGGCCTCGCCAGGCTAAAGCCTGGTCGAGCTGGCCTTTACCTGGCTTATCCTTTTCACCATTTTCAAGCGCACTTTCGACGTTTAAGCATCCATTTAGCTCTGCTCCCATCTCTAATTCACCTACACATAAAATAAACTCCATTACGCTCAAACAAAGTGTATTTTTATCATTAAAGCACGTAAAATGCAAGGCGCATAATGCGTTAAATCATGAATTATAGCCACACATCAATACCTCACACTTAAACATTTGCTCACCCTCGAGCAATTAAACTACACTCATGAACACAACTTATTAAGAAATTCCCTTAACTCGTTATACCAAGAATTTTAAAAATAGTTTAAGCACAAAGGTGTGACATCCTCGCCTCAATAATCAAGTCGCAATTATCATGCTTTATTCACAATTCACTAACTACTCAAACATAGAGGTCAACAACATTACCTTTACTTTATGAATCATGTGCCTTCACGAAATCAAAGAGCTTAGTTCCACACACAATGAATTTTTAAGAACATAGGAACTCAAGATAGACAAAATTCGCTCGCTCTCAGAAATAACATTCATATGCCACAAATGATGCACCATAGTCTTGCCCGTAGTGTACTACTCTACTAATCGAGCTCATTCAGTCTAGGATCAAGTAAGATTTTCTTGGTTGTAATGTAAGCTGCAGGACGGGTAGGATACATTTAGATATAAGAGTGACTACACCTCCCTAAGCACTCTAATACATATACTTTCACATTCAAGCCCATACTTATGTCAAACCATAACTCCACCTTCACATCAATATATATTAACTCCATAATTTTTTTTAAGCACGCTTACATCAAGAATCACCACTTAGCAAGGAAGTATCTTTTTTTTCACAACAATACAACTTTTTTTTCCAATTCAAGTGGCTCTTATTTTATTTTTTTCAACACAGTGCACCTTTCTCCTTATTCATTAGCTCCACTCAAAACCCAAACCAACCACCCCACACTTTAACGTTTACAAAGTTCATTACAATTCAAGTTCTCATGAGAGGTGAAAAGGTTCAAATAGTTTATTAATTCAAACAAAGATGTAAGGCTTGTAATGTGGTTGCCAAAGAAACAAGATTACAGGCCAAAGGGGTTAACTACGTTACATAACAATTAGGCCGGTAAAATATACATATCTGGTTCAACAAAGAAACGCCTATATCACTTCCAAGACTGAACAAAACTATTATTTCTCTTTGCAAACACACGGGGCAAGTTCTAGACATCAAATGCGCGCATAGGAGAACACAAAACCTTACACATACATGGCACATAACTCATTCAGGATTGGTTTTTATCAAGACACTCTAGTCAAAGCAGTTAAGAAAATTTAAAATCATATAGTTTAAGATACTTATACAAGAGTCAAAAACTGAGCCTAAGCATCACAACCAAAGTACTCACTATTCTCAAGGCATAAATAAGTCAAGAGATATTTCTTCAATTCAAAACATAACACAATGGCTCATATTCCTAAAAAAATAAAACTAACTACACCCGGTTCTAACAAAACCCTTGGAAAAGAACCGCGACGCAAAGAAACATCAATGGAGAATTGCTACACTAACTAACAAAAGAAAATTTATTTTTTTTCTTTCGACTTAAATCCCTCAAGAAAATTGTCTAATAGATCCATCGTCAGGAAAAGTCCAACCTTTTCTATTTTTTGTAAAAACAAAAAAAAATTATTCAATTAAACTAATACAACTAAAATAGCATGGAAAATCACCCAGACAATCTCCTCATTCCACACTTAAAATTGTGCATTGTCCCCAATGCTCACCCATACATACAAGAGGGTAAAAGAAACTCACTGGTAGGCCAAAGGCCGAAGCACTAGCATCTCATGGAGTACTCGGACTTCTCCCAGGCCTGGTCTTTCGTGCAGGTACCTCACACTTAGTTCCAACCATCTGGTTTGATATTGCATCCTTCCAATGGCTTTGCGCTCCATGCTCCTAAAAGTCAAAAATCGACACTACAAAAATAATACCATTAGAAAAAAATAAATAAATAAATAAATAAATAAATAAACGAAAGCAGTAAAGTTGGGTTGCCTCCCAACAAGCGCTTGATTTAACATTGTGGCACGACGCGAATCACTTTTTGCCTCCACCGTGGGGTTATGAATTGAACCCCCAATTTGGCTTCAAGTTTTTGGTTATTCTCCAGGGGTGGTGGAACAAATATAATTGGCCCAAGCAACCATTTTACTATTTTACACTCCTTGTCCTTTAGATGAGTTATGTAGTCCTGTCTTTCTGGCAAGAAAAATTCCAGAATGTAGGCACCTTGTTCGTCATTCCTTGACTCCTAAATCGGCTCGGATGACTCTATTTCCATATCATCATCCAATTCTAATGTGTAAAAAATGTTTGGAGTAAGGACCAATGCGCTCAAACACATAAACTTCAGGACTTTCAACATCCTCAATCATCAATGATGCGAGAGTCAACAAAATTTATATCCTCAAAGTCCTTGGCTGATTCTAGTCTCACTTCTTCAACATCGACATCCTCAAATTGTAGTTGGCTAGGTTGTTGATGTTCTACTCTGGCCTCCTCATTCATGACCTCAAATTCACGTTTTTCTTGGCTCATATCCCCAAAATTGGCTTGCTGAGCATTCAAAGATTCAACCACTTTACTCACTTGAGCCTCCAAATTGCGAATAGTTGCATCTTGCCTTTGTACCTACAGTTGTATCTCGTCATATTGTTCCACAAGGCACTTTAGCATATCCTCGGTCTTTTTTCAGTTCATCATCCTTGGATTCTTTGTTCCTATTAACTTCACAAGAAAAAGAAGAACCATCAAAGTAGGGGGTTGGGGAAGATAAGAAATATAAGCACAACCATGAAAGTGACCATCTTGACCACCACACATATCACACACATTCCACACATAAGATTGAGTTGGTGCACATAACTCGCTCTCGGGAATATTTTGATAATTTTTGCATGGGTGGTATACTTCACCATATGCATAAGGAGAATTAAAAGTAGAATTACCAACATCAAAATTCTCAAATTCCATGATGCCATGTTTTCTTTTTAAATCAACAAGTGAAACAAAAAAAAATATTAAAAAAATCAAATACAAAAAGAAACAATAAAAGTTCAAACTTGAAACCTAGAAATATGTACACCTACAGCTACACCATTAGTTCCCCGGCAACGGCGCCAAAGTTTGATCACGCCCAACTATGCCTTATAAAAATGACTAAGCGATCGTTGCAAATATAATCCGGTTTACAAGTTCGGAGTCGATCCCACAGAGAACTAAGGCTTAGCTACAGTTGTTCACTATCACCAAGAATACCAGCTTGAATAATTCCTAACTTATAGATATTAAGATTCTTGTGTTTAACTAATTAACTAACAAATTAAAGTAGTAAATTAACACTAAAGATACTACAAGTTGGAGAAAAGATTAAGGTGGTCTAGAGTTATGATTTCCCCAATTGTCGGAATCCTTCCCGCTACGTCTTCTATAATTTCTTCTAAGTATTCTCTATCGATCATGAGCACTCTGACTGTAGTAACTCTCTCCCGAGTAATTACAACAATATACTAGACATATGTTAACCTTGAGTACAACTTACTTAGATCGCACCCAAGGTTTCGTTATCCCTAATCCCACATTTAAACTCTCCGTATTAATCCCTCATATACGTTAGGAGTGATGTTGTTCAACAACTACCTAAATATGCACTCTCTCCCGAGTAATACACACTAAATAGGCACAGTCAATTGAGAGCTCTTCAACCAACCACAATATAAATGTAGTTGAACAAGTAGACAAATCCAAAGGCTCAATTATATAAAAACATAACAAGAATTTATCCTACAGAATATTCCATCAAAACGCTAGATAAAAAATTAGCTATTCATAATAGTATGTAAAACTACAATACTAAAAGTCATAACCAACAATGAAAAATAGAAAGAGGAAGGAAAAACTCGTAGAAGAATTTCCCGCCTTGCTCCTATTGTGTCTCTGCCTCCTTAGGTCGAATCTGTATCAGAAGTGGCAATTTTTTGGTCTATTTATATGTTTTGAATAAGCCCTAAATGTGTAAGTCACTCCTAGTTGCGCCAGAATGGACCTGGACCCCGGTATCTCCAGGCTAACGCCTGTTAAGGTCTGGCTTTAAGCTGGCCTCGCCAGGCTAACGCCTTGTCTGGCCTGGCTTTAAGCTAGCCTCGCTAGGCTAAAGCCTGGTCTGCCCTGGCTTTAAGCTGTCCTTCCCAGGCTAAAGACTGGTCGAGCTGGCTTTTGCCTGGCTTCTCCTTTTTACCATTTTCAAGCGAACATTCGACGTTTAAGAATCCATTTAGCTCTGCTTCCATATCTAATTCACCAACACATAAAATAGACTCCATTACGGTCAAACAAAGCGTATTTTTATCATTAAAACACGTAAAAGGCACATAATGCATTAAATCATGAACTATAGCCACACATCACATTTGAATGTTATATGTGAGTTAAGTGAATAAATCAAAAGCTGAATAAGTGTCTTTGTGTAGTTAAGGTTTCCGTATCTAATTGTGTTTGTGAAACTTCAACTGCTATATGTTTTATGAATGAGATATTTAAGTCACCTCTGTAAAATGGAAAAAACAGGAATCACTACTCGAGCCTTTAAGCCTCGGCATCCCGGTTTAGGACCTGGTAAAAAGGTTCCTAAAGTGCACGATTAAAAACCGTGTTATTTTTGAGTTTGAGATGGCTCCTTTTTAAATTCAGTATTCTTGACCATATTTCTGTATTTATGTAGTAAATTTAGTAATGCAACATACTTTCACATAATTCAAATGAGCAAATAATTAAGAGCAATATTATCGTGCAAATTTACCTTTTTAATAATTTGCGCATCGCGCGGGTACGTAAATATGATCATACATTATAGTATCAAATTATTGCGCATGTTGAGCACGTGGAACGGTTGATCTCTCAACATATATGACTAAAATGTATACTTTAGAGTAATCCAAAAAAAAGTTAAAAAATATCTTTCTCTAACTGACATATTGATTACTTTGCATATAAACAAGTATTGACAAAAAAAAATCCAGATGTATTCTACACAAAGATAAACATACCTTATACAGTTAGACCTCTCTAAACGGAATATAATATTTCATTTATTAGTAAAATAATATTTTTCTCACAATGGATTTTTTATGTTATATTTTACCTCTCTCTATGATAATTTTTTACCTATAACAACAACGATCGTTTTTATAGCAGTTTGCTCTTTATAAAATTAATCATCTATAATGACCATGTAGGATGCCTAAGATTATCAGAATAAGCCTAAAGATTTAATTTGGTCAAAATTTCAAAAAATTTAATGCACTAGCTATAAAAAAGAGATAATACATAAATACTACCATGTACTTGTCCAGAATTCTTTGTTGAACACCTAAATTTTATGGGGGTCCTATAACCCCCTTATAATTATTTGATATTTTATAAATACCACCTTTTAAGCCGAGGTGACACTTCTGCCATTTTCACGAAATGTCCAGCGCATGAAAGTCCAAGATGAGTATTTTTACTCTTTTTATTTTTTATTTTATTTTATTTTTCTTTTTATATTGCTTTTAACTTTTCCTTTTTTCTTAACTTTTTACATTTTGTTCTTTCCCATTGAGAAGATCAAATCCGGCCACTGCCAGCAAGTCTGCAGTTTGGGCTTCAGAAAATTGGTTAGCTTACATTTAATGCTTCGTAACTACACCATTCAATTAGATGTAAAGGGACAAGAGACCACTTTATATAATTTATTGGGTAAAAGCATAAGTATCCTCTTGAACAAAATCGAAAATTTCAATTACATACCTTATCTTTGTAGGGGTCCTATTTTCACGACTCAAAATTCATGAAAGATCGTGATGACGCCGGACACCACTGTCAGGCAAGCCAACAATATTTACTTAATTTGGTTCTCAAATTATTATTTTTGAAATCATATTTTTCCTTCAATTTAAATAGTAAAGCATGGGGATTTACAAAGTAAATAATAACTCTTTTAACAATTTCAATATTGAACAACCTATAATTACCCCAAAATCCAGTGTCACAAGTGCATGAGCATTAACTAGGAAAAAATAAAATAAAATACAACAACTTCCCGGAATACAAATTGGAGAAAAATGTAAATACTCTGAAGGAGACTTTGTTGGTTGCGGGTCGACAAATGCAGTGCAACTCACCTAGGTCCCCGCATGTATACACGCCTCTGCTCTCACAGGGCCTTTAGACATACGTACCTGCACAAGCAAGTGTAATATGAGTACGTAAGCAACGTGTACCCAGTAAGTATCTAGCCTAACCCCAGAGAAGTAGTGATGAGGGTCGACATCGACGCTCACTAGTGGTCCAACAACATAAGGTACAGTAAAGAGATAAGTAAGTATGAGGCATAGTACATAAATGAAATACGAGTATAAATCACGTGGTACAAATCCCCTTTTCACGAGGAACTCAAGCTCTTTATTAGAAATACCCTCCTTAACCGGAGCATATATATGGATATAGTGGATCTTGTCGAGTATTTTACCATAATTCAGATCTGGGAACGTACATATACGATGGCTTCTTGCCAAGTTTTACGCACGATTTCATGAGGATTATGATATACCGAAATGCAGAGGCGTACAACTCGATCCAACATAATAATAAAACGGTATACTGCCGAGGGTCGAACAATGCGAATCATAGATGCATCTATTAATCTGCTGAGGTGAACGAACCGCTCCCATGAGAGTGTGGTACATATATCCTGTCGAGGCGAACGGCATGATCCCATAAGAAGTGAAATAGATAATCCTTCCACGACGAACTGCCACGACGAACAACCCGATCCCATTAGAACAAGAGGCTTTGATGGGTCCTTGGACCCAATCACGAATAAACGTGTGAGTTGTAATTTATTTAATGAAAACCTTTCAATGAAACACACACACACACACACACACACACACATATATATATATATATATATATATATATATATATATATATATATATATATGTATGTATATATATATATATATATATATGTATGTATATATACACGGGAGCCATGCCGTAAGAGGAGGAATATTATCAGATGGCTAATCGTGAACCCATGAAGTCTCTACAACAGCTAGTCTAGTCTCAAATAAAAACGTAAAGGAATTTTTATTAAGCGAGAGACTACTCAAATAGTACAGCTATAATATGATGTGAACCTAAGCCTACCTGGACAATAACATGAATGTAGCTACATACGGGCTCTCGTCACCTCGTGCGTACGTAGCCCCCATGACAAGTAGCACACACCAAATATATTACTTAGGGGTAATTTCTCCCAGACAGAGTTAGACAGGAGACTTACCTCCTCCCAAAGCTCACTTTCTGGTGCAAAATTGTGCTTTCAGTTCTGAACTCGGAGCCAAACGACTCGAAGCTAATTGACTATATAGAAAATAGTCAATAGAGGCTCAAGAGTTCATGTCCTAACCATTAAGGTGATTTTCTAACCCAATTTGAAGAATCCCTAAAATTCACCCCCGGGCCCACGTGCCGGGTTTTCGATTTTTTCGAAGATAAACTTTACCGATAATACCTCGAACTCAAATATTTAATTTATTCCAAATCCCATGTCCAATTTCGTGGTCAAAATCAAAAATACCAATTTTTAGGTTTTTCTTCAAAATCCCAAGTTTCTACAAATTTTCATATTTAAATCCATATATAACTCATAACTAGAAGAAGTCACTTACATCTTGATGATGATTGAACCCCCTTCTCAAAATGCTCTCAAAAATCGCCCAAGTCCAAGTGGGAAATGAGGGAAATGGGCTAAGTCTCGAAATAAAAAGCCCTTGGCTCCAGTCGCAGATGTCGCATTTGCAACAGGGGGTTCACAATTGCAACCTTCGTAAATACAAAGAATGCATCACAAATGCAAACCCTGACAGAGCTAGCCCACATCACAAATAAAATACAGAGTTCGCAAATGCGAATTCTTCAGGCCTCGCAAAAGCGACCCAATTGTCGAAAATGTGATCCATTCCCTCAGCAGCCCAGGTTTGCAAATGCGAACAGCACCTCGCAAATGCGATGGTCACATTTGCGACCAAAACATTGCAATTGCGATCACACCAGAATCAGCAATCCTACTTCTTAACAAAACACTCTGAAGCTACTCCGAAACTCACCCGAGCCCCCGGGGCTCCAAACCAAACACCCACACAAGTCTAAAAATATAACACGAACTTGCCCGAGGCCTCAAATCACGTCAAACAATGCTAAAACCATGAATCACACTCCAATTCAAGCTTAATGCACATAGAACTTTCAACTTCTACATTCGACACTACAGACCTACTCCAACCTCTGTAATCAGAATTTGACCCCGATATCAAAAAGTCCACTCCCGGTCAAACTCCTCAAAAATCTTCCATTTTCTAACTCTCGCCAAATGACCCCAAAATGACCTGTAGACCTCAAAATCCACTTCCGGACGCGCTCCCAATTGCAGAATCACCATACAGAGCTATTCCCAGAATCAGAATCCCAAACAGACATCGATAACATTGAAATGTACCATATCCCAAACTTATGATATTCTTCCAAATTCCCAACCTCCACAATAGGCGCTGAAACGCTCCCGAGTCATCCAAACCTCGATCCGGACATATGCCCAAGTCCAAAATCGTCACACAATCCTGTTGGAACCTTCAAATCCCAATTCTGAGGTCGTTTACTCAAAAATACACTCTAGTCAATTCCTCCAACTTAAGTCTTATTAGAATTCTCTTTCCAAATCAACTTCGAACTTCCCGAAATTCAATTTCGACCACGCGTAAAAGTCATAATACCTGAAGTGAAGCTGATCAAGGCCTCAAACTTCCTAACAACGCGCTAGAGCTCAAAATGACCAGTTGGGTCGTTACATTCTCTCCTACTTAAACATACGTTCGTCCTCGAACGTGCTAATAACTGCTCCATAGTTGTCCAAAATCACTGGTTAACACATCGTGCACCTACCGAGGCTACCACCCCCAGTTGAGCGCATTAGCTCAAGCAAACCTGCAATTTCTCCCTTTCATTTAGTCCAATAGGTCTTAAAGATGAATTCCAGCATCTGAAAACCTCTACTAGGTATATTTCCAACATGCAAACAGTATACCCATCACCACCCGATGTACCAATACATGGTTGTATACCTATTCTGAATCCACACCATGTACTGCATAATTCACCCGACCATAATAACATCCTCTGACAACAATAGCCACAATTTCCACAAATTTGATGCCCTAAACACACTCCATGATACATATTAGTTCTGTTCCAACTCTTGCAATACTGCCATGACGGAAAAGAAGTGTAGAAATTTATAACCAACTATTGAGTCAACAAATCATTGAGTCTTTCTTCTAGATAAGGATCATTACCTCATTATGAACCAAATAAAGATTTTTCTCTAAAATATGCCGCATATAAACCGATCGCACTAATCCTAAATCCAATAATCTCGTCTCACCCAGTACAAGCTTCTTAGACAAAAAGCCATCTCAGACATTTCCAAAAGTCTCTTATAATGCCACAATATGCCAACAAGCTCCAAACTCGAATGTGATACATAAAGGAACGAAATCTGGAAAGAACTACTCAACCAATGTAACTAATTTAAACAAATGAAAAGATATTATGAACCTTCCTCGGAAAATAAGAATCAATACATACAATAATATGTAGGGGATTATGTACTCAACATCAGACTGTTGCGGAATGCAACCCGATCCAACCATGATATCGTTGCAGCGTGCAACCCAATCCAACCATGATACCTGTGGCAGCATGCTACCCAATCCAACAATATACCTGTGATGGCGTGCCACCCGATCCAACAATATACCCGTGGCGGGCGTGCCACCTAATCCACACCTGATAATCTATAAGAAGATACTTACCTAGATAAGTGCTCATAACTACGAAATACCCGAATACCGACCACAAGCACTCGAAATGCATAACACAAATCCTGGGGGGACGGACAGAGCCATGCGCTACGAAACTCAGGCACAACCATGGTGAAATAAATGACCAGTATCTAGAGAGTCGTTCTGCTCCCACAACACCTCAAATTATACGGAATCTCAATACGAATGCGAATAATAAAATCACCTCCAGGGATCGATGATTCCTCCAAAAACAACTCTAAGCTAAAAGGAAAATATTTGCCTGATATAGAGCCCGTGATCACACTTATATCCACCCACGGACCACAAGCTGATTCTTACCGTACAACACCAGGCTAATGATTTTTCAAGAATCCACACTAACCCCTTTTTCCCATTACACACAAGAACAACCGTCAATCTGGAACAAACATCCCCAGTTCGCAACCAAATGAATAGAGAGCCTTCAAGTCCTAAACTCTCACATTAGTGGTAGTATTGTAATCTCCACACTTGGTCTTACATCTTGAATCAGCCAAGGGTCACGACCCCAAATCCTAACCGGTCGTGATGGCGCCTATCGTGGAGCTAGGCTAGCCATCCATCACCTAATTACTCATTCGTTCTATTATAATACTTCAAAAATCAACAATAAGCAGCAAACAAAACATTAAATAATCTCTTTAAGTCTTTACGCCCCCCCACAATAATCTTACAGTTTAAACAACTCTCCCAAGACTGGAGTCAACATGGTCACGAGCATCTAAGAAGTAAAACTAACTCTACTAATGTCTTAATCAATGTCTATGAAATAAATACTAATAAAGGAAGGGAAATGTAGAAGTTGCGGACGCTGAACAACTACCTCGAAATCCCGTAAGCTGCTGAATACGAACAAAGACAGCTACTGCTTCGAACCGGTACCTGGATCTGTGCACAGAGGCATAGGGAGCAATGATGAGTACTCCAACTTAGTAGTAATGAAAATAAATCACAGTCTGGGAAATACGAAACACACATCACAGATACACCAATTCCCAAAAACAGTAAAACACCAAGTCACCATAAAGTTTCATCAAATACATAAGTTCGAAAACCAATTTCCAGAAATCCTTTGAAACAAGTATGATTTCAATATATCTCAGTAAAACTCTCAGTCAAATTAGTTTAAAAAAAGAAGTGAATCACAATCAAAAATTCAGCAAAAATCATCATAAATCTGCCCCTCGGGCCATAATCAATTCTCGTAACAACTTCCCTCAGTATCTCACCATCACTCAGTATCAGCTCAGCGGGCAACCTCACAGTCACTCAGTATCAGCCGAGCGGGCAATCGCACGGTCACTCAGTATCAGCCGTGGGCATCTCGCACTCAGTAGGTACCTGCGCTCACTAGGGGTGTACAGACTCCGGAGGGGATCCTACAGCCCAAGCGCTATAACAAGCCACATCATGGAATAAATCACTCACAATATTGACCCTCAGCCTCTCTCGTATCATAGAATCCTCACAATATTGGCCCGTATCCTCACTCAGTTAGACACTCTCAACATGCCACTTGAGCCATCATTATACCAGGTTCTCGACCCAAAACAGTGTTTCATTTTTCAAGAAATAATAGCAAAATACTCTGAGTGTCAAAACAATTATCAAGAAAAGACTCAGTGAAAATCATAACATATCAAGTGAGGAAAATAGAAAAAACAACCCCTAAGGGGTAAACAGATCGTCACTAGGCCCCAAACATGGCTTGCAGACCAAATTATATCAAAATATATCAATACTATTAAGCATAGGCTTAAAAAAATCGGGTTCGCAACTCAATAGTTGCCTAAAAATAAATATATTTCCAAATTTCCAATCTTTGCATTCCAAGATCTGTGAAAGGATGCAAAGATCGGGGTTTCATACCCTCAGGACAGGATTTAAAGACATTACTTACCTCAAACTAGCCCGAAAAGCTACTCTGCAACCCGTTTTCCTCTCGAATCAACTTCCGAGCGCTCCAAATCTATAAAAATCAGATATTTATCATCAAATTATCCTAAAGGAATGAATTCCAATTGAAAAGTACCAATTTTAGCATAAAACCCGAAATTAGTCAAAACCCGACCCCCAGGAATGCGTCTCAGAACTCAAAAAATTTTATACAAAATGTTCTTATCCTATCACGAGTCCGTACATATAAAGAACGCTACAATCGAAGTTCGTTTGACCCCTCAAATCGACCCCTAAAGGTCTCATAATCTAACGCCCTAACTCCACATTTTTCTACTGATTTTCATGAATTTAACACGAATATTAAGGTCTTTAATCACCTACAATCGAGTTAATGAGCCCAAAAATCTTACCTCAATGATGCACAAACGTTTCCCTCTTCAACAACCCTCAAAAACCTCAGAAATCGCACAACAATGGTGGAAAAAGGGCTAAAATTCGCGAAGTCTCCTTTTTATACTTTCTGTCTAGGTATTTCCGCACCTGCGGCCTTATTAGCGCACCTGCAGACTCGCACCTGTGGTCAAAGCAACCGCACCTGCGACTTTTCATTAAACCGATCAAACTCCGCACCTACGGCCTCACTTTCGTACCTACGGCCTCACTTTCGCACCTGCGACCTCGCAGGTGCAGTCAAGTGTCCGCATCTGCGATGCTCTCCTGAGCTTGCTCGATCTCGCACCTACGCAGCCTTCTACGCTTCTGCGGGCCCGCACTTATGATCAAACATCCGCAAGTGCAGAAACAACAGTGAATTCACACCAGCAGCCGTTTGCTGTAAATTTCCAACCCTGAACTACACGTTAAACATCTGAGATCAATCCCGAGCCCCTCGGGACCCCAACCAAATATACCAACATATCATATATGATCATTCAAACTTAGTTGCACTCCCGAAACACTAAAAATAACATCAAAACACCAAAATTACATCAAATTCAAGCCTAAGAACTTTGAATTTCTAGAATCCACCAACGATGCCGAAACTATCCAAAACAACTCTGATTGACTTGAAATTCTGCAGACATATCCAAAATGACATTTTGAACCTGTTCCAACTGTCGGAATTCCATTCCGACCCCGATGACCTAATTTCCACTGCCGACCGAAAATTACAAAAAATTAACTTTCGCCAATTCAAGCCTAATTCTACACCGGCCCTCACAAAAATATTCCGAACACACTCCTAAGTCCAAAATCACCTAACGAATCTATCCGAGCCATAAAATCGAAGTTCCGAGGTCGTTTACCAATAAGTCAACTCTCAGTTGACTTTTCCAACCCTAAGGCTATTTTTAAAGACTAAGTGACTAATTCTCATTATAATTATTCCGATTCCGAGCCTACCAACTCTAACACATCAACAACAGTTTAACCAAGCTATGACGGGGCAATAACAGTAAATATAAATGCAGATTCTACGTAACGACCGACCGGGTCGTCACATTCTCCCCCTCTTAAACAAACGTTCGTCCTCGAGCGGGTCTTGAAACGTACTTGGAGTCTCAAACAAGTGAGGATATTCTCTCTGCATCTCTCGCTCGGTCTCCCAAGTTTCCTCCTCCACTGGCTGACCTCTCCACTGTACTTTCACTGAAGCTATATTCTTAGACCTCAACTTTTTGACCTGACGATCCAAAATTGTTACTGGCTCTACCTCATATGACATATCACCCTCGAGTTGAACCGTGCTGAAGTCTAACACATGAGACGGGTCACCAACATACTTCCTGAGCATCGACACGTGAAATACCGGATGAACACTCGATAGGCTGGGTGGCAAGGCAAGTCTATAAGCCACCTCTCCAACCTTCTAAAGTACCTCAAAAGGACCAATAAATCGAGGACTCAGCTTTCCTCTCTTTCCGAACCTCATAACACCCTTCATGGGTGATACCTTCAGCAACACTTTATCACCTTCCATAAAAGACACATCCTGGACCTTACGGTCCGCATAACTCTTTTGCCTAGACTCCGCCGTGCCAAGTCGCTCCTGAATCAACTTCACCTTCTCTAACGCATCCTGAAACAAATATGTGCCCAACAACTTAGCCTCACCAGGCTCGAACCAACCAACCGGAGATATACAACTCCTACCATATAAATCCTCATACGGGGCCATCTGAATACTAGATTGGTAGTTGTTATTATATGCAAACTCCACTAGTGGCAGAAACTGATCCCATGAACCACCAAAATCAATCACACAAGCCCGTAACATATCCTCCAAAATCTGAATAGTCCATTCCGACTGCCCGTTGGTCTGAGGATGAAATGCAGTGCTCAACTCTACATCAGTACCCATACCTCTTTGTAAGGCCCTCCAAAACTGAGATGTAAACTGAGTACCTCTGTCAAAGATAATAGAAACTGGAACTCCATGCAATCGGAAAATCTCCTTAATGTAAATACCAACTAATCGCTCTGAAGTATAAGAAGTACCAATAGGAATGCAGTGCGCGGACTTGGTCAATCTATCCACAATGACCCAAATAGCATCAAAACCCTTCGAAGTCCGTGGAAGCCCAACTATAAAGTCCATAGTAATCCACTCCCACTTCCACTCTGGAATATCTAACCTCTGAAGTAATCCACCTGGTCTCTGATGCTCATACTTGACTTGCTGGCAGTTGAGACACCGTGCTACATACTCAACAATATCTCTCTTCATCCGCCTCCACCAATATTGTTGTCTCAGATTCTGATACATCTTCGCGGCACCCGGATGAATGGAATACCGCGAGCTATGAACCTCTACTAATATCAACTCTCGAATACCATCCACACTGGGCACACAAATACGACCCTGCATCCTCATAACACCGTCATCACCAATAGTCACATCCCTAGCATCATCTCGACGGACCCTATCCTGAAGTACTAACAAATGCGGATCATCATACTATCAAGCTCTAATCTGGTCATAGAGAGAAGACTGGGAAGCCATGCTAGCTAATACCCGCGGAGGGTATGACAAATCCAATCTCACCAACTGACCCGACAAAGCCTGAACATCAAGTGCTAAAGGTCGCTCAGCTGCTGAAAGGTATGCTAGACTCCCCAAACTCTCCGCCCTGCGACTCAAGGCATCGGCCACTACATTGGCCTTCCCTGGATGATACAAAATAGTGAGATCATAATCCTTGAGAAGCTTTAACCATCTCCTCTGACGCAAATTTAACACCTTCTACCTCAGCAGCTACTTCAAGCTACGATGATCAGTGAAAATCTCACACTGTACCCCCTACAAGTAATGGCGCCAAATCTTTAAGGCATGAACAATGGCAGCTAACTCAAGATCGTGCACTGGGTAATTCTTCTCGTGCACCTTCAATTGTCTAGACGCGTAGACAATCACCCTATCTTCCTGCATCAATACCGCTCCTAAGCCAACTATAGAAGAATCACAATTGACTGTGTAAGAACCCGAACTAGTAGGCAAAACCAATATCGGAGCTGTAGTCAATGCTGACTTGAGCTTCTGAAATCTCTCCTTACACTCATCGGACCATCTGAATGGAGCACCCTTCTGGGTCAATCTGGTCAATGGTGAAGCAATAGAAGAGAATCCTTCCACAAAGCGACGGTAATATCCTGCCAGACCAAGGAAACTCCTAATCTCTTTAGCTGAGGACGGTGTGGGCCAACTCTGAACCGCCTCAATCTTCTTCGGATCAACCTGAATACCCTCACTAGACACCACATGCCCCAAGAAAGCTACCGAACCAAGCCAAAACTCACACTTGGAGAATTTCTCATAAAGCTTCTCCTCCCTCAACCTCTGCAACACCACTCTCAAATGTTGAGCATGCTCTTCCTGGCTATGGGAATAAACTAGGATGTTATCAATGAATACAATGACTAGAATCAAGGTAAGGCTGAAACACGCTGTTTATCAATTGCATGAACGTGGTTGGGGCATTGTTCAACCCAAATGACATAACCAGAAACTCATAATGACCATATCTGGTCCTGAAAGCAGTCTTCGGAATGTCTGAATCCCGAATCTTCAACTGGTGATACCCCGACCTTATGTCAATCTTGGAGAACACCTTAACTCCCTAAAGCTGATCAAATAAGTTATCAATACGAGGCAAAGGATATCGTTTCCTCACCGTAACCTTATTCAGCTGCCTATAATCAATGCACATACGCATGGAGCCATCTTTCTTCTTCACAAAAAACACTGGTGCACCCCAAGGTGACACACTTAGTCAGATGAAGCCCTTATCTAAGAGTTCCCGAAGCTGCTCTTTCAATTCTTTCAACTGCACTAGTGCCATGCGATAAGGTGGAATAGAGATAGGCTGGGTGTCTAGCACCAAGTCAATACCAAAATCAATATACCTGTCAGGTGGCATGCCTGGCAGGTCTGCAGGAAATTCGTACGGAAAATCACTGACTATGGGAACAGAATCAACAGAAGGAGTCTCACTACTAACATCCCTCACAAAATCAAGATAAGACTCACACCCTTTCTCAACCATACGCTGAGCCTTCAAATAAGAGATCACTCTGCTAGGCACATGCTCTATAGACCCTCTCCACTCAACTCTTGGAATTCCGAGCATAACTAGGGTCACGGTCTTAGCATGAAAATCAAGGATAACATGACATGGGGATAACCAATCCATGCCCAGAATCACATCAAAATCGACCATATTGAGTAAAATCAAGTCCACTCGGTACTCCAGACCCCCAATAGATATAAGACACGATCAATACACACGGTCCACAATGATAGTATCGCCCACCGGAGTTGAAACATGAACAGACGTATCTAAAGACTCACGGGGCATATTCAGAAAGTGAGCAAAATATGATGAAACATAAGAGTATGTGGAACCAGGGTCAAATAAAGCCAAAGCAGCATTTAAACAAACTAAGATAGTACATGTAATCACCGCATCTGAGGCCATAGTATCAAGCCTAGCCGAAGTGCATAAATACGTGGTTGGCCTCCACTTGCTCGACCTCCCCCTCTAGGGCGGGCTCTAGCTGCCTGACCACCACCCCTGGCTGTCTGAGTAGGTGGTGAAGTGACTGGGGCTGAAGTCGAGGGCTGAACCCTCTACTGAGATAAACTACTAGGACGACGGGGACACTGACTCCACTCATGTCTGAACTCTTCACACTCATAACAACCACCTGGAGCTGGAGATGAAAACTAACAAGAACCCCTGCCACCATGATAACCACCAGATGAACCATGCATAGTAGAGCCCTAATAAGATGATGCTCGGGCGGAGCTCTGAGCTGGAAGGGCAGTAAAAGATAAACGGCCCTGATGAGAGCTGTGAGGACCCTGCCCCGAAGATACACCACTGTAATTTAGGCGAACTCCTGTGGAGGTCTAAATGGACGACCTCTGATGTGCTAAAACTACCCTCTAGAAGGGGCACCACTGAAGCTACCTGATCCCCAAGGCCTCTTGGCCTCCCTCTCCTAACGCTCCTACCTGCGAACCGACTCAATGTCCCGAGCTATGTCAACAACCTGCTCAAATGTAGCTCTAGCCACCCTCTCCCTGGTCATCAAAATCCGAAGATGATATGTGAGACCATCTATAAATCTCCTGATCCTCTCCCTGTCAGTAGGGACTAACTCAGAAGCATGTCTAGCCAACTCAAAAAACCTCATCTCGTACTGAGTGACCGATAACTCTCCCTTGCATAGCTGCTCAAACTGTCTATGTTGCTCCTCTGTGTGGGACTGAGGAACATACTTCTCCAAAAATAGCGTGGAGAACTGCTTCCAGGTGAGTGGTGCTGAACCAACCGGCCTACGCCTATCAAATGCCTCCCATCAAGTGAAAGCAGCACCAGCAAACTGAAATGTAGCAAATGAGACCTCGCTGGTCTCAAAAATACCTGCAGTACGTAGTATCCTCTGGCAAATATCGAGAAATCCTTGGGCATCCTCTCCCTCTGTACCGCTGATAGTCGGAGGCTGAAGTCTGTTGAACCTCTCCATCCTGCGCTGCTCATCCTCAGGCATAGCAGGGACTACATAATCCTAAACCAGATCAACCGGTTGAGCTGGGGCTGCTCCCGGTGCCTGAATACCCCGTACAGACTGCTTAGGTGTCCGGGCAGCTGGAGTCTGAACGCCTCCCCCCGCTTGAGCTGCAATGGCAGTAGTAGACATAGCAACTGCTTGGGCCAAACTGGTAAACATCGTCAATATCTGAGGCAGGGTCTCCTGAAGACCTGGAATAACAATAGGCATTGTCGGTGCCTGAGCCTGTCCCGCTGGAACATCCTCGGCGGGAACCTGATCCTGAATAATAGGGGGATCCTGTGGTACTGTCCCGGCTGCTGCGTGGGCTGGTCCCCTAACTCCACCACGGCCCCTACCTCTTGTGGGTCTGGCTGGTGTCTGGTCACCCTGATCGGTATTGCGTGTCCTCACCATCTATGAGAGAATGAAACAACATGAGTTTAGATTTCAAGAATCAATAGATTGGCACGAAAGAGTTCAAGAAAATGAGATTTTTCCTAAGAGTTCTGCAGCCTCTCGAAGATAAGTACAGACGTCTCCGTACCGATCCGCAAAACTCTACTAAACCTGCTCATGACTGTTGAGTCCTATGTAACCTAGAGCTCTATTACCAACTTGTCATGACCCCAAATCCTAACCGGTCGTGATGGCGCCTATCGTGGAACTAGGCTAGCAACCCATCACCTAATTGCTAATTCATTCTATTATAATACTTCAAAAATCAACAATAAGCATCAAATAAAACATTAAACAATCTCTTTAAGTCTTTACGCCCCCCACAATAATATAACAGTCTAAACAACTCTCTCAAGACTGGAGTCAACATGGTCACGAGCATCTAAGAAGTAAAACTAACTCTGCTAATGTCTTAATCAATGTCTAAGAATAAATACTAATACTAATAAAGGAAGGGAAATGCAGAAGCTGCGGACGCTGAACAGCTACCTCGAAATCCCGTAAGATGCTGAATACGAACGAAGACACCTACTGCTCCGAACCGGTACTTGGATCTATGCACAGAGGCACAGGGAGTAATGATGAGTACGCCAACTCAATAGTAATGAAAATAAATCACAGTCTGAGAAATACGAAACACACAACACAGATACACCAATTCCCAAAAACAGTAAAACACCAAGTCACTATAAAGTATTCATCAAATACATAAGTTCGAAAATCAATTTCCAGAAATCCTTTGAAACAAGTATAATTTCAATATATCTCAGTAAAAATCTTAGTATAATCAGTTTAAAAAACGAAGTGAATCACAGTCAAAAACTCAATAAAAATCATCATAAAGCTGCCCCTCGGTCCAAAATCATTTCTCGTAACAATTTCCCTCAGCACCTCACCATCACTCAGTATCAGCCCAGCGGGCAACCTCACAGTCACTCAGTATCATCCCAGCAGGAAACCTCACAGTCATTCAGTATCAGCCCCGCGGGCATCACTCGCACTCAATAGGTACCTGCGCTCACTAGAGGTGTACAGACTCCGGAGGGGCTCTACATCCCAAGCGCTATAACAAGCCATATCATGGCATAAATCACTCACAATATTGGCCCTCAGCCTCTCTCGTAACATAGAATCCTCACAATATTGGCTCGCAACCTCACTCAGTCAGACACTCTCAATATGCCACTCGGGCCATCATTATACCGGGTTCTCGACCCAAAATAGTGTTTCATTTTTCAAGAAATAATAGAAAAATACTCTGAGTATCAAGACAATTATCAAGAAAAGACTGAGTGAAAATCATAACATATCAAGTGATGAAAATAGTAAAAACAGCCCCCAAGGGGTAAACAGATCAGCACTAGGCGCCAAACATGGCTTGCAGCCCAAATTATATCAAAATATATCAATACTATTAAGCATAGGGTTTAAAAAGTGGGTTCGCAACTCAATAGTTGCGTAAAAAGGAATATATTTCCAAATTTCCAATCTTTGCATTCAAAATCCGTGATAGGATGCATAGTCCGGGATTTCATACCCTCGGAACAGGATTTAAAGACATTACTTACCTCAAACTAGCCCGAAAAGCTACTCTGCAACCCGCTTGCCTCTCGAATCAACTTATGAGCACTCCATATCGCTAAAGATCAGATATTTATCACCAAATTATGCCAAAGGAATGAATTACAATTGAAAAGTACCAATTTTAGCATAAAACCCGAAATTAGCCAAAACCCGACCCCCGGGCCCACATCTCGGAACTCGAAAATTTTTATACCAAAATTTTCTTCATCCTCTCACGAGTCGTACATATAAAGAACGCTAAAATCGGAATTAGTTTGACCCCTCAAATCGACCCCTAAAGATCTCATAATCTAAAGCCCTAACTCCACCTTTTTCTACTGATTTTCATGAATTTAACATTGATATTAAGGTCTTTAATCACCTACAATCGAGTTAATGAGCCGAAAAGCTTACCTCAATGATGCACAAACGTTTCCCTCTTCAAAATTCGCGAAGTCTCCTTTTTATACTTTCTGCCCAGGTATTTCCGCACCTGTATTCTTATTAGCGCACATGTGGACTCGCACCTGCGGTCAAATCAACCGCACCTGTGACTTTTCATTAAACCGATCAAACTCCGCACATGCAGCTCCACTTCCGCACCTGCGACCTCGCAGGTGCGGTCAAGTGTCTGCATCTACGAAGCTCTCCTGGGTTGGCTCAATCTCGCACCTGCGGAGCCTTATGCGCTCTTGCGAGCCCGCACCTGCGATCAAACATCCGTAGGTGCAGAAATAACAGTGAATTCACACCAGCAGTTGTTTGCTGCAAATTTCCAACTTTGAACTTCCCGTTAACCATCTGAAACCAATCCCGAGCCCCTCGGGACCCCAACCAAATATACCAACATATCATATATGATCATTCAAACTTAGTTGCACTCCCGAAACACTAAAAATAACATCAAAACACCAAAACAACATCAAATTCAAGCCTAAGAACTTTGAAATTTCTAAAATCCACCAACGATGCCGAAACTATCCAAAACAACTCCGACTGACCGGAAATTTTGCAGACATATCCAAAATGACATTACGAACCTGTTCCAATTGTCGGAATTCCATTTTGACCCTGATAGCCTAATTTTCACTGCCGACCGGAAATTACCAAAAAATAACTTTCGCCAACTCATGCCTAATTCTACACTGGTCCTCACAAAAATATTCTGAACACACTCCTAAGTCCCAAATCACCTAACGAAGCTATCCGAGCCATAAAATCCGCATTCCGAGGTCGTTTACTAATAAGTCAACTCTCAGTTGACTTTTCCAACTCTAAGGCTATTTTCAAAGACTAAGTGACTAAATTCTCATTATAATTATTTCGATTCCGAGCCTACCAACTCTAACACATCAAGAACAGTTTAACCAAGCTATGACAAGGGAATAACAGTAAATATAAATGCTGATTTTACGTAATGACCGACCGGGTCGTTACATCAAGTGACTATATGTCACACTTATACCATCTTCCCGTGGGGTACGCTCCCACGACCTTCCGCACTAGGTAACAAGTCCGCACATCCATAACACCGACCACACTAATGTTTTAAAACAAATCAAGAATCCACAATCAGTGCGCAAAGCCTCTTACACAGGACACTTATCACAGGTGACGCTAAAGACAATACCAACTTACTTTAACCATCTGAACCCCTTTCCTGCTCATCCGAGCTCGTAACATTCTTATAACCACCAAACTGCAACCTTTATCCTCATCCTCTAATTCCCATGCTACCCACTGCACCTAATCATGCCAATACACAAGAGTACAAGAATTTCATCATAACTCCTGAACCACTAATAGGGTACACCCATTCTGATAATTCCTCTATGAATCCAAAGTTATTTTCTCCTATTCCTCCAATGCTACATCGCAAACCGAAGCCAACATAAAAGACTCCAAGACCCTTTTCACAATCTGTTGTAAAATCTCGATACTCAACCACATTACGGACTCGAAATCCTTAGGCACCGCACTTTAACTTTTGAATCCACTAGGACCGTTTGTTGAGAGTCACTCACTCTGAATAAATACCAAATATAATCAACTCCAAGGCCCTTCTAGAACATGAACACCCTCTCAAAGAGACACCTGTTTGAATCACTTTTCTCGTAAATCACCTCTACACGAAGCACAGATCCTGAGTCCTCCCAAAGCCCGAACATAAATTGATAGGGCCCATTGCAGCACACATTCCTCAAATCCTTTGCTCAAATCACCACTGATGTCCTCTTTCCCTAGTAGTAATAATCCATTGATATGCCGATAAACAGAAATCCCACAAGTAGACAACCATGCAATCCAATTGTAGACAGTGGGGCTCTCCCACTTAGCTTGAATCTACCATTGCATAACTCCGAAACCCACTAATATTCCTTATCTCCCATCGGCATGATCTTACACAATCAACCCACCAAATTCCTCGAAATCCTTCTGTTAACATTTTATGAACGCTCTGAATGACTAGCCACATTTACATGTCCGACCTCTTACCGGATAGCCAGTAGAATCCTTCGTAGAAGCTTCATCAACACCACAAGACCGCTAACCTTCTCACAAGAGATAACCTACCTGTGGAAATTACATGCCCATATCTTCCAACGACGCTGCACTGAGTACTCTTACTATGAAATCCTTTAACCATCCTGAGCCCGTGCTCATTCACCAGTTGTACAAGCCCGCTCACTCCTCATTGACATCAACTACATGTACGACAATACATTCCAATCCAAGGTCATGTTTTATCCTTCTTCATATCAAGCAACTCCTTTCCGTCGTATCCAACCTTCCTCCGCATAGCAGCCAATAATGCAAAATTACGCCTGTAGACCTAGTTACTGTCCACCACGAATCCCAAATCACTCTAACTTTCCTCAAGCATGCAACTATCCTACCACACAAACCATATTCCATTCTGCCACTCTCCCACTTCGGCTAAATCTTCTCCTTTAAGCGGCTACTCGACTTCTTCTTCTTACACCTCACCTTCGAGATATTTAACCACCGCAAGACACCTCCCAAATGTCCCTCCACATCCTTCGCTGCCCATTTGTTGTCCCAATTCCAAATTCATCTCTGTAACGCTTGGATAAATGAGTCTCTACAAACTCTAAACCTCTTAGAAGATCATATTCCTTGAGTCATCAGCAATAGGAACACCAAGTTGATTCTGAACCACTGTACACTGTGATTTCTGACAACTGCTTTCCCAACACCATTTTATGACATCCCACCGCGAAGGAGAATTGAAGAAAACAATAACACCGACGAACTTAGAACACTCATCCAGGATAATGGCACCACATCACACTCATCCAAGACAACTCCAACATGCTCATAAATACCTAATCTCGTCACTCCATCAACCCAAATCTGAACATTCCTAGTCCGATTGCCTTTCCTCCTAAGAAAATAAAATATTGGATCTTTGAATTATGCACTGAGTAAACCTCCTTCCAAGTCATTCACTACTTTGATGAATAGGAAAACACCCTACCATTACACATACACTGCATGACATCAATGCACAAATTCGCCATAACAATCAATGCCAAATCTCAAAACATTAGGTAATACCGATACCGAGCTGAAACGACAGAGCGTCCTTCCGCAAGGCGACGATAATAGTCCAATGAATTATGCAGAGAGAAACATCCTGCACCACCTCTATAGTACTATTAAAAAAATTCCTCAATTCCCGATCTATAACAAGCGCTACACATCGCATAAGATTGAATAGGAAGGGAACAAAGGCATAAGCCTCAAAAGAACCAAATCGCATGATTGGGAATCAATAAGGGAAGTTCTCCAGACAGCCTTGTAGATAAGTACAAACGTTTGTGTACCGGTCCGTACATACGTCTCTAGACCGATCTGCAAGGCTCTACTAGACTCGCTCATGACTCGTGAGACCTAAGTGAACCTAGTGCGTTGATACCATATTGTCACGACCCAAAATTCATTAAAGGTCGTGATAGCACCGGACACCACTGTCAAGCAAGCCAACAATATTTACTTAATTTGGTTTTCATTTTATTATTTTTGAAATCATATTTTTCCTTCAATTTAAATAGTAAAGCATGGGGATTTACAAAGTAAATAATAACACTTTTAACAATTTCAAGACTCTACTAGACTCGCTCATGACTTGTGAGACCTAAGTGAACCTAGTGCTCTAATACCATGTTGTCACGACCTAAAATCCATTTAAGGTCGTGATGGCGTCGGACACCACTGTCAAGCAAGCCAACAATATTTACTTAATTTGGTTCTAATTTTAATATTTTTGAAATCATATTTTTCCTTAAATTTAAATAGTAAAGCATGGGGATTTACAAAGTAAATAATAATACTTTTAAAATTTTCAATACTGAACAACCCATAATTATCCCAAAACCCGGTGTCACAAGTGCATGAGCATTAATAAGGAAAAATAAAATAAAATAGAACAACTGCCTGGAATACAAATTGGACAAAAAAATATAAATTTCTGAAGGAGACTTTGCTGGCTGCAGGTCGACAAATGGAGTGCAGCTCACCTAGGTCCCCACATGTATACACGCCTCTGCTCTTACATGGCCTTTAGACATATATGTACTTGTACGAAAAATGTGCAACAAGTGTAGTATGAGTATGTATGAAATGCGTACCCAGTAAGCATCTAGCCTAACCCCAGAGAAATAGTGACGAGGGGTCGACATTGACACTCACTAGTGGTCCAACAACATAAGGTAAATAAAGAGATAAGTACGTATGAGGCATAGTACATAAATGAAATAAACGAGTATAAATCACGTAGTACAAATTCCCGGCTTCACGAGGAATATAAGCTCTTTATCAGAAATTACCTCTTTAACCGGATCATATATATGGATATAGTGGATCTCGTCGAGTATCTTACTATAATTCAGATCCGGGAACGTACAAATACGCTGGCTTCTTGCCAAGTTTTACGCACGATTTCATGAGGATATGATATAGATAATGCCGAGGCGTACGACCTGATCCAACATAATAATAATACTGTGCACTACCGAGGGTCGAACAACGCGAACCATAGATGCATCTATTAACCTACCGATGCAAACGACCCGCTCCCATGAGAGTGTGGTACATATATCCTACAGAGGCAAATGGCCCGACCCCATAAGAAGTGAAATACATAATCCTGCCGAGGCGAACGGTTCGATCCCATTAGAATAAGAGGCTTTGATGGGTCCTTGACCCCACTCACAAATAAAAGTGTGAGATGTAATTTATTTAATGAAATCCTTTCAATGAAACATATATATATATACCCGAGCCATGTCGTAAGAAGAGGGATATCATTTGATGGCTAATCGTGAACCCGTGAAGTATCTACAATAGCAAGTCTCGTCTCAAATAAAAATAAAAAGTAGAGGAATATTTATCAAGCGAGAGACTCAAATAGTACAGCTATAACATGATATGAACCTAAGCCTACCGGACAATAACATGAATTTAGCTACGTGCGGGCTCTCGTCACCTAGTGTGTATGTAGCCCCCACAACAAGTAGCACACATTACCTAGGGGTAATTTCCCCCTCACGAGTTAGGAAGGAGACTTACCTCGTCTCAAAGCTCAATTTCCGGTCCAAAATTGTGCTTTCAGTCCTCAATTCGGAGCCAGACGACCCGAAAGTAGTCAAATGATATAGAAAATAGTCAATACATGCTCAAGAGTTCATATCCTAACCATAAAGGTGATTTTCTAACACAATTGGAAGAATTTCTAAAATTCACCCCGAGCCCACGTGCCCACATTCCGAAAATTTTCGAAGATAAACTTTACCCGTAACACCTTGAACTCAAATATTTAATTTATTCCAAATCCCATGTCCAATTTCGTGGTCAAAATACAAAAATACCAATTTCTAGATTTTTCTTCAAAATCTCAAATTTCTACAAATTTTCATGTTTAAATCCATATATAACCCTTATTTTTAACTTATAACTAGAAGAAATCACTTACCTCTTGATGATGATGGAACCCCCTTCTCAAAATGCTCTCAAAAATTGCATAAGTCCAAGTGGGAAATGGGATAAGTTTTGGAATAAAAATCCCTTGGCTCCAGTTGCAGATGTCGCATTTGAGACAGGGGGTTCGCAATTGCGAAGAATGCATCGCTAATGTGACCCCTGAAAGAGATGGCCCACAACGCAAATGCGCTACAGAGTTCGCAAATGCGAACTCTTCAGGCCTCGCAAAATCGACCCAGTTGTCACAAATGCAATCCATACCCTCAGATCCCAGTTTCGCAAATGCGAACACCACCTCGCAACACATTTGCGACCAAAACATCACAATTGCGATCACACCAGAACCAACAATCCTACTTCTTAACAAAACACTTTAAAGCTACTCTGAAACTTAATCGAGACCCCAGGGCTCCAAACCAAAAACTCACATAAGTCTAAAAACATAACACGAACTTGCCCGAGGCCTCAAATCATGTCAAACAATACTAAAACCATGAATCGCACTCCAATTCAAGCTCAATCCACTTAGAACTTTCAATTTCTACATTTGATGCTGAAACCTATCAAATCACGTCTGATTGACCTCAAATTTTGCACACAAGTCACATTCAACATTACAGACCTACTCCAACCTCCGTAATCAGAATTTGACCCCGATATCAAAATTCCACTCCCGGTCAAACTCCTCAAAAACCTTCCATTTTCTAACTTTCGCCAAATGATCCTAAAATGACCTACAGACCTCCAAATCCACTTCTGGACGCACTGTCAATACCAGAATCACCATACGGAGCTATTCCCAGACTTGGAATCCCAAAAAGATATCGATAACATTGAAATGTACCCCATCCCAAACTTATGAAATTCTTCCAAATTGCCAACCTCCACAATAGGCGCTGAAACGCTCCCGGGTCATCCGAAACCTGATACGGACATACGTCCAAGTCTGAAATCATCATACGATCCCATTCCGAGGTCGTTTACTAAAAAATCACACTCTATTCAATTCCTCCAACTTAATGTTTCCGAAATTAGAATTCTCTTCCCAAATCAACTATGAACTTCCCGAAATTCAATTCCGACCACGCGTGCAAGTCATAATACCTGAAGTGAAGCTGCTCAAGGCCTCAAACTGTCGAAAGACGCACTAGAGCTCAAAACGATCGGTCGGGTCGTTACACCTATTACCCTAGAAATTTTCTAAAACAGAATAAATATCTCCCTAAAATAAGATAACCAAATTCTTGAAAGGCAGTGAGATACACGCACTGCCACGTATCTATTTTGTTATTGTTGATATTTTTTCTTTTTCTTTTTTTCTTTCATATCATATTACTGTCAGGATCCAAATTTCCCTCTATTGGGTATTGTGATGGCACCTAGTCTTAGGGACTAGGTAAGCCTAACATTTCTACTAAACAACGACAATAATAAAGGAATTATAACAGTCTTGATATAGACATCTTGACAGAGTTTACAATTTCCCAAAACCCGGTAAATACAAGTCATAAGCTCTACGAAATATTTCTAACAAATCTAAATACAACTGTCTAAGAATAAGTAAGTACAGTTGAATAGAAATAAAACAGGAAGGTGACTCTGAAGCCTGCGAACGCAGCAGCAGGTTACCTTGAGTTTCCTCAGCAATGATCTGCGCCGCTACCAACAACAATAACCTGAAGTTGCACACAAAAATGTGCAGAAGTGTAGTATGAGCACAACACAGCGGTGCCCAGTAAGTATCAAGAATAACCTCGGTAAAGTAGTGACGGACTAGTCAAGACACCACCAGTCTAATAATTAAAAAGTCATAAATGTATAAAAGACCGAAACATCATATCTATCTAAAGATTTTTCATTATAATTAACGATACGATCAAATAATACAGAAAGAAATTCAATAATTATGATCAACGGACAGCATAATAGAAATACGCAAAGAAGATAGAAAGAATGCAATCCAAATGGCGAGAATCACAACCCAATAAAAACACTAGCAACTAAGCACTGCATCAATTTATCTACGTCAGGCCTTAGCCAATAAACTCAATAAAACTGGCCAACCTTCAAGTGAAAACCTTTAAATCGTGAGTTTATTTTTAAATCTTTAAAGATATAATCATTTCGGAATAGATTTCTTCTTTGAAACATACTTTCTCTGAATGTATAGTTATATATTTTTATAAAGAGAAATATTAACAACATAGTCTCTTCAAAATACGTGGTGTTCAAATAACTTTCCCAAATACTGCTCTTTCAAATCATCAAATACGTGATATTAAAAATATATTTTCCCAAGTACTGCTCTTTCAAATATTATCAAAATACGTGATGTTCAAAATATATTTTCCCAAGTACTGCTCTTTAAAATATCATCAAAATACGTGATGTTCAAAATATATTTTCCCAAGTACTGCTCTTTCAAATATCATCATTCTGCAAGACAAATGCTTTTCAAATATGCTTTCGAAAAAAAAGTCTTTTAGACATAACTTTTCCTGGAGGTAATTGCTTTTCAACTATGCTTTTCAATATATATATATTTGTATCTTTCGATCCAAATCTCCTCAATCATAAAACTACCGGAACTCAGTCCGCCACTCATAAATTGTCATGCAATGCAGTACAGGGGGAAAGCTCCCGGATCTCTGTCCGTAGTCCCAATTTAAATATGTGATGCAGTACAGGGGGAAAGCTCCCGGATCTCTGTCCGTAGTCCCAATTTAAATATGCGATGCATTATAGGGGAAAAGCTCCCGGATCTCTGTCCGTACTCCCAATTTAAATATGTGATGCAGTACAGGGGGAAATCTCCCGGATCTCTGTCTGTAGTCCCAATTTAAATATG
>ML326127.1:0-91151 GCA_005239505.1 Nicotiana paniculata | reverse complement strand
GACTCCAGGTTTACGAAGGCGTTCGCCTCTACCTCTAGACAAAGACCGAGAAACCCTAAATCTTGGAGAAACTAAAGATCTAGTGGAAGAAGGAGGAACTATCTGAGAAGAAGATGAGCCCCTCGAAGGAGTGGATCCTAGACTTTTAAGTCTACCACCCCTCTGACTCCTAGTCGGAGCAGAAGATGGTGCTAAACTTTCAATATCTATTACTCTTTGAGGTTAGTTTGAAGAAGACGTGTTTACAAAGGCAAAGAAGAAAGTTCTTTACAAAAGACAAAGTTAGAAAAGTGTTTCGTGGAAGCAAAGAAAAGAAAACATGTATTTATACTTGAAGACAATTGTCAAACATGAAGAAAAAGGAAAATAATGATGAAAAATCATAATTGAAGATGTCACTTCGGGACTGGCACAGCCGCAAAAAGCCCTAAAAGGTGCCGAGTAAATGCAGAACCAATCCGAAAAGGACACGTGGTATGAGCATTAAATGGAAGTGACAAACGACGCCTATGGTGCAGAGAAGGATACAATGATTCAAGGAAAAGCGGCGGCAAAATATTCCCGCCATAAATGAATATCCACTTACCAAATATTAATCGTTAAATATATGGTAAGTGGGGGGACTATCTGTATTGGTAAAAAAGAGTTTCACACGTAAGCCATCTTTTGACAACTCAGCCAGTCACGTGGACACAGGAAAACGCGACAGCTGGATGTGATTCTTTGAAGAGGTACGGTACAAAGAGGCACGATTCAGTAAACCCACGAACTTATCAGCCACGGGAAACTCAACTTGATCAAAAGGGGAGGGAAGCACGGTGAGAATGAATCTAGACAAAGCTACGGGCAGATTCAAGGACCCACAATTGATAATGACCCACAATTGATTACTCGAACGTTATGTAACCGAACCCAATTACCGTTATCCTTTGTAATGCCTCATTAATGTCATAATTAGTCATTAATGAGGGACCATAGCAAGAGTCGTACGTTATAAGAATCTCCTATATAAAGGAGGGAAATACAGCTTGTAAAGGCATCTGGTTCTCGAATACAATCAACTTCGATCTTCTATTTTTCTGCAATATTATCTATTATTCATTTTTTTTTCTTTCTCCATTTATCTTGATTATCAGTAACTCGTATTCATCTTAAAAATAAGCTTTAGTCAAAGGGTCTAATTCTTTGGTTAAACAATGATATAATATATTATGTTCTGAAAGTTGCGTAGCTTACTTGCAGTTCAACTATGATTTTTATGTTGCTCCTCAAAATCTGAGATTGGGATATTCTGTAATATTATATATATAAAGAGAGAGAGAGAGAGAGAGAAACACCGAAATTTCAGGAATTTAAAACCAAACAAAAATTTGCTTATAAATCTTTTTAATATTAAAATTGTGTAAAATAATTATGACTGTTTTTCTTATGTGTATTAGATAAAGCGTATATATGTGAAAATTAAAAATTTATTGATAAAATTTTAGATTTTATTTTAAGTCTTTAAAATTGAAGATTACTATACTATTACTATGTAAACAAAACTTATCATACACTAGGATGAGTATGAAAATAAATGTAAAAAGGTTAAATATGACATGCTTAGGGTTTGAAAATAGTAATAGTATTTTAATTTAAAGCAATACATACTATTATATTCTTTAAGTTAATTACATTGAATACATATTGTGAATTTATACTCATATAAATTACAAACCTAATTATAATACTCAATAAGTGAAACATAGAAAAGAAATATTTGGATATTGAAATTAATAAAAATAAATCATATGCAGTTATTCATAAGTAATTTAAGGTAGTAGTTAAAAGAGCTAAAAGAAAACACAGAGAACAAAGGCACAAATATTCTTATTGAGTTAGCTATACAAATCAATATTTTTTTAAAATACTTTCTCTGTTTTAATTTATGTGAACTCATTTGATTGGGAACAGAATATAAGAAAAGAGAGAACTTTTTTGAATTTGTGGTGTAAAATAATGCACATATATTTTGTGTGGCTATAAGTCATTGCATAAAGGTAAATTGTTTCCAAATATAGAAAATGGTTTTGGCACGGACTAAACAGGAAATAGGTTCACATAAATTAAAACAGAGGGAGTATAAATTTACACATTTATTTTATAATTCAAAAATAATATTTACATAAACTTTTAAAAATTTAATACTCATTTAGATAGGTTACACGCGCAACACGCGTAGCATAAAACTAGTACATATTAAAAGTCCTTTGAAACCCACTAACATATGCAATTGTAAATAGGTCCGCAAGTTTGAGTGATTTTACGGTGTGCCTTACATAACTGACATTAGTTGTGTGAGATTTTTTTTATCTCACACATGTGTGGACCCATATCTTACACATCCAGGTCCACAAAGTTCTGAAACAACAAAATTGTGAGACAAAAAAGAGGTAATTAAGATCACGAGCACACGTTTCATACAAGGTTTAAAGCCTTTTTTTTCCTAGCTGAACTGAAGGAGTTTATTGAATATAAAAGAGCTAGTCCGGAGAAATACATATGGAACTGATCTATGTGAAACAGTTCTACAAGCATATGTATCAACCTACATTACTACTACTATTAAAATAACTTAACAAAGCAGAGATAAACTAGAGCTATTCATTAATAATTCTTTGATAAATTCTGAAAAACTCGCATATAATCTAATGTTGTTACGCCCCAACATAATATCCATAGTAGCATGTACAGAGAACAAAATGGTCCATGTATAAACCTTACATTACAATTACCGGGGCCCAACATCGAAAAATCGGGGTGGGTCCTGCTCTGATACTATGATGAGTTGATCTTGAGCCAAACTCAACCTTGATGATTGCCCAAGTCCATATAAGGAGACCACTCATCCCTTCATAATCGATGTGGGATTCAAAATTATTCAAAATGATCACAATAAAAATAAGGAGTAAAGTGTACTAATTATTGTCTCTGCTTTGGGCATGCGCTATATGTCTTTGTTTTTGTCGTACTCTTTCAACATTGCGATTTGTGTGTTGTGCCGGGATATTTGTAGGAATATGAGAGATTTTGGAAGTAATATATAAAAATTACAACCAAATCTTTTATCAGACTTCTTTTTCAAAAAGGGATGTGACTTATTTTCAACAGGTCAAATCCTTAATGAAATAGTGACTTCATCTCAAAGTTTTTGTTGATTCATTCCTGTCATTTTTCTTCTTTACTATTTTCATCTTTTATTTGTCTTGAGTCAAAGTCTTGAAACTCTAAAAAAGACAATTACACAGAAATATGAATTACGTTGGGTTATTAACATATTATCAATACACATCATAACTCTTGATATCACAATCTTGAGTTATTACGTGTAGTATCAACAGATATATATTGACATAGTGTGGAGAAGCTACCTATGCTATGTAGGTGCCTTATAATCACTTTACATAAAGTTGTAATAAAAAAAGTTAATACTCATCAGCTTAATAATGTCTTAGTTAAAGTATAAAAGTTAACAAGGAAAAAAGTTTCAAACGTCTCTTCCTTTTCTTAATTGGGAAAAAAATAAATAGAGATTACTGGTACCATATTTTCTACGGTACAACATAAATATTTTAAATCATAAGACAGTCTACTGGTAAACCAATTGATTAATGCATGGAAACTATTGTCCACATTTCCATCAAAGAGTTAGTCCGGAGACATACATATGTAACTGATCTATGTGAAACAGTTCTACAAGCATATATATCGACCTACATTACTACTACTATTAATTAAACACCAACAATTGAACAAAGCAGAGATAAACTTAGGAAACTACTTTTTATTGAAATTTCTATCGCAACATATATGATGCGATTACTCTCACTGAACTTTGAACCTTCCTTTGGCGTCTTTCATAGAAAATAAGTGACGACCATTCTCATCTGGAGGGACCTTGATCTTGCCTCCTACCAAGTTGATGTTGATTTTCTGGTCGGACTCCTACATACAAAACATCCACTTGTTACTCCAAATAAGAAATAAAAACTGAAAAGTATTAGAGGAAGGAAGTCAGTATATTGATGGATGAACTTATAGTGGTCAGCTTCCAACCACCATTGAAGAGATAATCCTCAGGCACTAAACCTTTAATCCCCCTCTATAGCATCACTGGTAGTAAATTTAGAGCCATGGGCTGTAATTAGCTTAACAGTTCATTTCTTATCACATCTATAGAACTGCACTAAAGAAACATATATAGAGATGAGAAATTAAAAAACAACTAACTCTAAAGAAGCGAAAAATGAAAAAAAAACACTTATTTTTACCACTGACATAATATATATTACCTTTGCCAAATGATTGACTTCTTTCCCGTCGTGGTAAAACGCGTCAGTCGTGTAGCAACATTGTTATGGCGTAATATATTACCGCATTCTTCAAATTTTAACTGAAAAAGAAAAAAGAACAGAGTAAGCTTGAGAACAAGAAAGGATATAGGCTACTTATTTTATTGAACAGAGAAAACTTTATTTACTTAACAGTAAAAAGGTAAGGCATATCTTTATCATCTGGACCTCCCAATGGTTCTATCTCACTAATGCGTTTTAGTTTGGCAATTATCTGGAGTAAGTGCTACATATATTTGTAGAGAAGAGTTGTCTCATATACAAAGATATATTTGACCACATAATAAAAATTGCACTATGACTTAGCTATCAAATAAATAAGAAAGTGATCTAAAAAGGAGGTCTTTATCTCTGTGTAGATGCCTTGCACCTGAGCTACTATTTTTCAACAATAAGTGACAATAACTTATAGTTTGTTTAGCCAAACTTCTGCCAAGCTAAAAGTGCTAAAAAGTACTTTTTTCCTCATTTTAAGATTCCATCAAAACATGTGCAATTCCTCTTTGGCCAAATACACCAAAAATCACTAAATGCAAATGGTTAACCTAGAATTCTTTGTTAGCTTTGTCAGCCCCCATGAGCACCCGCATTCGTAGGCTTCTTTAATGGACTGTGGCATAACTCGATTCAGTCAAGAAATAGAGTTGTTGAGCAACACATTGCTGGTGGTCAAAGATTTCTAATGCATATGAATTGATGTGGTCTTGGTGTGTCTGGTGCACCTTTTGGATAATGCTTGTTTGATCGATTTTTACATTCATTTTTTACCCCTAAATGCAAATCCTAATCGCCCTGGTGTGCACATCAAATTGATCAAATTTTGGTAAAGTTTAGGGCAACACGCATTGTTTATGTTTCGTGTAATCCTGCCACGTGTGCTCGTGATCTTAATTATCTTTGTTATGGTGTGGTAAATATTTTCATTCTTTGAGCCTGTAATACTAAGGTGCAAATTTTTTCTATTTTTTTATATTTGACGACTCACCTGCAGAATGTTTTCTTTCATGTTAAAAATGAGTTGATGCTGGCCTGTTGTTCGACAATGAGATTAAAAAGATATGTTAGTAATAAATTAAGCAATCCAATCTAAGATTGATCACTTTACTAACAAAGAAGACGAAAGACTTCATGGGAAAACTGCAATTGTAGAGTCATCTCTCAGCCCTTTGGGAAGGAAATATATGACATAACCAACTCACATGTAACATTCAACATGACAAGTACAATAATGCTTTATCACTTTTATCTATTTCATAGCAAAGAAGATCAATTACCAAATTTAGAAGCTGATGTTAATTTAGACCTTTAATTTGAAATTTATTAAACTTCAATTTCAAACAAAAATTTCTCACAAATAATCAGTTCAATCACCAGCGTATTTTAATTTGGATTGGTTCAATCGCATGCAAATAAATTAGGCTTGTTGTGGTTTGTCATTCTATCCAGGATCAATAAAAGATTGTAAAAACAAAAGTATACTAGTTTGAAAGCTTAGATATCAATTTCAATGATACACCTAATTAAAAAAATTATTCACTCATGATCTCATAAATTTCAAAACATTCAGCCTCACATGTATTTATAAGAGTATACAACTTAATTTTCTAGATTTAAAAATTTTATTTTCATATGAATTTGATTACAAAATTAATTAATACTATTAAAAAACTAAAAAGATATTAAACATTAAAAAAATTGGATTCTTATTTTAATTATAAAGTAATTTTCTACTACTCTACCATAAATCAAAATATTATACGTTTAATTTTTAAATATTTTTTTTACCAATTTTTAATTGTTGATGCTCTGATACCAATTTAAAACTTTTAATACCAATTTGAAGGATACAATTATTCTAAAAATAATTCATTCATAATATCATGAATCTTAATACATTTCTTAATGTTCACCGCAAAGAAAATAGTTAGCAACATCTATATTTATAATAGTATAAAACATATTTAATTAGGTCTAATGAAATTAGAGGAGGTTATTATTATTGTTATTTATTGTAAAAAAAAAAAAAACTTGTTGTAATTATCATGATTTATTTTCTAATTTAAAATATTGTGATTGATTTAAGTAACACTCATTTTTTAATTTTATTTTAACCTTTATTTGATATCGAAAAAGAAGCACATGTATATCATAGTTGCCTTGTAATTGTTACAGAAATATATAAAAAATAAAGCTACTTATGAATTATAAAATAAACATTGTTATCAAACATAGAAATAGAACAAGACAACACATATGGTGAAAATAATATTAGGTTTTAACAAAATGAAAAAAAACTAATGAACAAGAACTTATTTTCCCTTTGTGATGTCATCTAAAATGTTATGTTTATATATTAGGTGAAAGTAATTATGGTATTTTTATTGGTATTGTATTAATAATGTTGAGCACATACACTTTTTGAACACATACACTAATAATGTTGAACGCATACACTTTTTGTACCAATACTTTGTCATTCTACACACCCACAATCCACTCACATTTTCTCTCACTTGCTTACTCCTATATAAGTGTGTTGCTCCTCCTCTCAATTCTCACATAACTGACATTAGTTGTGTAAGACTTTTTTTATCTCACACATTTGTGAACCCATATCTTACACATGTGAGTCCACAAAATTTTGGGACCACAAAATTGTGAGACAAAAAAGAGGTAATTAAGATCACGAGCACATGTTTCATACAAGGTTTAAAACTTTTTTTTCAAGCTGAAGTGAAGGCGTTTATTGAATATAAAAGAGTTAGTCCGGAGACATATATATGGAACATATCTGTGTGAAATAGTTCTACAAGCATATGTATCAACCTACATTACTACTACTATTAAAACAACTTAACAAAGCAGAGATAAACTAGAACTATGCATTAAGAATTCTTTGATAAATCCTGAAAAACTCGCATATAATCTATTGTTGTTGCGCCCCAACATAATATCCATAGTATCATGTACCGAGAACAAAATGGTCCATGTATAAACCTTGCATTACAATTACCGGGTCCCAACATCAAAAAATCGGGGTGGAGCCTGCTCTGATACCATGATGAGTGGATCTTGGGTCGAACTCAACCTTAAAAGCTAGCTCAAGAGGCAATGATTGCCCAAGTCCATATAAGGAGAAAACTTATCCCCTTTATAGCCGATGTAGGATTCAACATTATTCAAAATGATCACAATAAAAATAAAGAGTAAAATGTACTAATTGTTGTCTCTGGTTAGGGCATGCGCTATATGCCTTTGCTTTTGTCGTACTCTTTATACATAGAGATTTGTGTATTGTGCCGGGACATTTATGAGAATATAAGAGATTTTGGAAGTAATATATAAAAATGACAACCAAGTCTTTTATCAGACTTCTTTTTCAAAAAGGGATGAAACTTATTTTCAACCAGTCAAACTCTTAATGAAATAGTGACTTCATCTCAGAGTTTCTGTTGATTTCATTCCTGTCATTTTCCTTCTTTACTATTTTCATATTTTATTTGTCTTGAGTCAAAGTCTTGAAACTCTAAAAAAGACAATTACACGGAAATATGAATTACATTGGGTTATTAACTTATTATCAATACACATCATAACTCTCTTACAGTGGTCAGCTTTCAACCACCATTGAAGAGATAATCCTCAGGCACTAAACCTTTAATTCCCCTCTATAGCATCACTGACAGTAAATTTAGAGCCATGGTATGTAAGTAGCTTAACAGTTCCTTCCTTATCACATCTATAGCATTAGACTAAAGAAATATATATAGAGATGAGAAATTTATGAACAACTAACTCTAAAGAAGCGAAAAATTAAAAAAAATACTTATTTTTACCACTGATATAATATATATTATCTTTTCCAAATGATTGACTTCTTTCCCGCCGTGGTAAAACGCGTTACTCGTGTAGCAACATTGTTCTGCCACAATCGCATTCTTCACATTTTAACTGAAAAAGAAATAAGAACAGAGTAAGCTTGAGAGAAAGTAGGGATATAGCCTACTTATTTTACTGAACAAGGAACACTTAATTTACTTAACAGTGAAAAGGTAAGGCATATCTTCATCATCTGGACCTCCCAATGGTTCCATCTCACTAATGCATTTTAGTTTGGAAATTATCTGGAGTAAGTGACTCATGGTAGAACGTAGTTTTCTGAGGTAGGACAGAAATTAGAAATCAAATTTGAAGTGATGAAAAAGAGCGAACAATAGACATATATTTTTAGAGAAGAGTTGTCTCATATACAAGGATATATTTGACCACATAGTAAAAATCGCACTATGACTTAGCTATCAAATAAATAAGAAAGTGATGGGTCTTTATCTCTGTGTAGATGCCTTGCACCTGAGCTACTATTTTTAACAATAAGTGACAATAACTTATAGTTTGTTTGGCCAAACTTCTCCCAAGCAAAAAGTACTTTTTTAAAATAAAAAAAAATACTTTCCTCATTTTGAGATTCCGTCAAAACATGTGTAGTTCCTCTTTATCTAAATACACCAAAAATCACTAGCTGAGATCGTTAACCTAGAATTTTTTGTTGGCTTTGTCCGCCCCATGAGCACCTGCATTCGTAGGATTCTTTAATTGACTGTGGCATGGAGATTCAGTCCAAAAATAGAGTTGTTGAGCAACTCATTGCTGATGGTCAGAGGTTTCTAATAGATATGAATTGATGTGGTCTTGGTGTGTCTCTAATTAGTTTCTCTTATTTAGTGCAAATTGTGCAAGAAATATGTGAATGTGATGTTGATTCCCGGTTATGTGAAGCTGATCCAAAAAATTTACTATCAAATAATTTTAAATATTAGGACTTTCTATATTATCCAAACAAGAAAGAATTTAATAAATAAATTTCAGTTAATTTCGAAGTCTTTAATAATAAAAAAAGTTATACAAATGAAATTATAGTTATGTTACATAGTTTAAATAAGATATTATATTTAGTTTTACAAGATCCTCATATTGGTTTTATTCTAATTAACACAATCATATTAGCCCGAGTCTCTTACCTGATGATAATATTCAATTATTGATATAGTTCTCACCAACTATTGATTATTGATGGTTTGATACTTATATAAAAGCTCTGATACCACTTTGAAATACAAATCTTGCGCCTATCTTTTTTTCAAATAACAATCTTTTAGATATAATACTTTACAATAAATATATTTTTGAATATACTCGCTTCAGATAAATATCTTTCAAATATAATTATTTCAAACAAATATCTTTCGAATATAATTCTTTCAAATAAATAGTCACCTTGTGACACCTTGTTTCATAATTAGAATATAAAGGTCTCAGCCTACTTTCATATTTTTACGGCATCTCGTGCCAATGTTTTTATCACAACTGATGGACAATCCACGTGCTAATATCATCATCATTTACTCACCCCGCCTCGTGCCCAAATTTCATATCACAACCGCACGGACAATTCACGTGTTAATAATAACTTCATCATATTTCCCCGGCACCTCGTGCCCACATCATAATCCGCTCGGCAATATCCATCGGCTCGAAATTTCAACGTATATCTGGCTATTATCAAATTTACTAAATTTATAAGATAAATTGCACAATATATATAAGAAGGCACCAAGAAATTACAATATCACATAAAAATCACCAACACGATACCCCTACGTCACTACATATTATCCCTGACAATAGCCACTCTTATCGCTCAGTTTAATAGTCACTCTTATCACTCCGTCCAGACAATATCGCAACACATAACCACAATAAAATTCCATCCTTATACCCACATAATATCAGCAATGGAATGCCACCCCTATTCGCAGTATAACAGTAACCCAAATCACACAATAATTTACACGGATATTATCACGACAAACAAAATAATAATTCATATTATAAATTTCCCATAGGTCACAACAAATTCCAAAGATACAATCAAATTAATTAATTTCACAACAAATAGCCCAAGACTCCACACAAAGTATATAAAACCTCGATAAAAACAACAAAGATGAAAAATGGACCTAACATAAGATGACACCTTCTTTGATCCAAATTTTCGATAAATATATTAATACCTCACCTTAAACTTACTTACTTAATTATTTGTAGATGAAAAAAATCCACAATATAATTATTTTCAAGAAATATCAGATAAAGAAACACACGAAATTCATATGAAAATCCAAATGAAAATTACACCAAATTATCATATAAATACAAACTCGACAAATAAATAATGAGACGTGACAAATCAAGAATTTACTAAGTTCCAACATTTTTACATTTATACATAAGGGTGTCTATGAATTTTAACCGATATAATTTGCACTTATAACCCAAGTACGTACTCGTCACCTTGCGTACATGATTTTCATTCACACAATTTCCATATAAGACTCGATGCCTAAGGGGTACTTCCTCCACTCAAGATTATGCAAGATACTTACTTGGAGAAATTAATTCAATATTTTAAATGACCTTTGTGAGTGAAACCACCTTCGGACGACTCACATCTGAAATTCGCCCCTTAATAATACTACGATGGTCCACCACACTAACCAAATTTCAATCTACAACAATGCAACACAATTGCACCAATATTAGCAAGATTTTTATAATTTAAGTCATTTAGACATTTTTATCAAACACCCGGTAAGTATAAATCTCTAAATCTCATAATCATAGAATTAGTTTATCCAACTACCACCATTTTTTAACAACTTATCCCATCTTCATTCTTAAACAATTTATAACTTCCAACATCAGATGTATGACCATTCATTCACATCTAACCAACACAATTTCATCAAATAATTACCTTTCAATCTCTACAATAATTATGTAAATTGGGAACTTATGGCTTCCATCACCATACCAAGAGTTCCAATACTTAATTCATACTCATATTCTCATAATAAATCCGTACATATAAGTTTAACGGTGTAGGATTATCTTTTGGAAGAAATCTTGCAAAACCCTCCTTGAGTTCTTGAATTAATTTCTTGAAGATCTAAGTATTTTATGTGTAGATTTTATCAATACTATTGTAGAAATAATAGAATTTCACACCAAGATAATGCGAATTGCTTACCTTGAAGAAGAGAGGAGTTGGTGGTCTTGGAAGAGTGGAGAAGAGGTCCAAAATTTGTCCAAATGAAGTGGGGAAAATAACCCCAAAAATAGGGTCGGGCTATAAAAAAAAGATTTGCACAGCCGCGGCACATGGGGCGGTGCGGTAGTGTAAAATTCTGCCAGCTTTTGGTAATTTGGTCATAACTTCTAGTAGGAGTGTTCAAATAACGAACGGTTTGAAGCGTTAGAAACTAGACTCGATGATCTTTCATTTATATATATATATATATATATATCATCAAAAGTTTGGTCTTGTGCGTACTCATTTGGAACTTTAGTCTATCATGTTTTCCAACTTGGCTTAGACTTAGCTTCTCCTTAGACCCGAAATCACTTATAATATGCCTCGTACACTTATTATCATATCCAATTGATATACATCATATTAATAGTCCTCATGTGCACACAAAATAATATAATTTGCGCACATCAATTTTTTTAATAGCGCTTAAGTACTTCGAAATTTTTCGGGATTTTACACACTCCTTAGGTACAGTCCTTTTTCGGACCTTACGTGAATATAAAATAATTTATGCATTAGATTACCTTTTATTTGTTCACCACCTAAAATCTTTTAGAGTTATTAGGTAAATTTTATTGCAAAAATGTTGTCTGTATCTCTAGTGGGAGTACTCAAGTAAATGACATAAACTGGCTCTCTGTAGCCTGCTCAAATGACGACTGTTACCAAAGTTGGAAAAAAAGTAAGGGCATCAAAGTTGGGAAAAAGGTAAGGGCATTAATTTTCGAGGTAAATGACATTCTAGGTATACAGAAAGCTGATTTTTATTTTAAACTTTTAAGTATTTATGTTTTGTTTACAAGGATAGAAGATAATAATTGTCGGGTAAAACACTATATGTAAATTACATTGTAAAAAATGTAGTCTCTATCTCCTTAAATAAGTGGAAGTACTTGCGTAAATGACGTAACCTGATGCTATCTGACATCTGTAGCCTGCTCAAACAACGACTATTACCAAAGTTAGAATAAAATATAAGCGCATTAGTTTCTAAATGGCATTCTAGGTATACAGAAAACTAATTTTATTATAAACTTTTAAGTAATATGGTTTGTTTACAAGGACAAGAGATAATAATTACATGATAAATCAATATAAGTAAATTTTATTGTAAAATTTGTAGTTTCTATCTCCTTAATAAGTGAGAGTACTTAAGTATATGACGTAACCTGTGCTCTGTAACCTGCTCAAACAGCTACTATTACCAAAGTTAGAAAAAAAAATAAAGGTATTAATTTTCGAGGTAGATGACATTCTAAGCATACAGAAAACTGATTTTAATTTTAATTTTTAAGTAATATGGTTTGTTTATAAGGACACGAGATATTAATTACCGAATAAAATGTATAAGCAATCAGGATCATAGTTGTGATATTATATTAAATCACACTCAGTATGAGATAACTATCATAAGGTGACTAATCCAGGGATAAAATAATAGAATAATAAAAATACCCGTCTCCAAAGTTTTTAATCCATATCTTGTAAAAAAGCCAAAGTTAATTGTGAAATTAAAACATATCCAAGTTTATCTATTGAAAAGCAAATGCATATTTTATATTATAACCACTGTGTCTTATTTTAATCCAATGAACTTTACATACCAATTAAAGTGTGTCCTCTGTATAATCTCATTATTATTGTCTCAAATTTATAATCTCAATATAACTAATTAAGTTCACAAACCAAATGACCTCTTTGTTCCTTGTCTTCCAATTAAATGGAACGAGATGATCAAGCTAAAGCAGGCACATAATACTTAATTTTTTAATTGTATTTTTGAGTAAAAGAAAAGTAACCATATTTCTTATACTAATTTTTTCTGCCTCATTACAGTAAGCCATATGCATAAAATTTGATCTATACTTTCTTTATTGAAATCCCTACAAACCTAAGTGAATTTCCCAATCTTTCCATTCATTACATTAATGATTTTCCCGTGTTCTTTATGTCTGGCGGTGCGGCTTGTGTGCGATGCCGTGCTCTAGTCATTTCCGGCTTGGGATTTTTATTCATTTGGAAAGGAAAGTTTTGGAGCAACAGTAGAATTAATTTTGTGTGACCTATAGGTCAGGTTTGAGTCGTGGAAGTAGTCCGTAATACTTGTATTAGGATATCATATCTTATATTATACTCTTTGGAGTGCGACCTTTTTTCGGATCCTACGTGAATTCAAAATACTTTGTGCATCAGACTGCTCTTTAATGTAAATAAGTTTTAAAGCACCTGTGCAATTTAATTTGTTATAGAATATTACCTTTCTGTTGCCTATTTTCCGTTATCAATTGCACTTATTATATGTGATTTAATTTTACCTTTAATTACCTTTACATTGACATTGTACAAACATTAAAAAGCTAACTTTATGTCTTAATGGGGGAAGTGATTTTTGTCGTACCGAATTTTTTCATGATAGTTTTACGGGTTTAAGCTTTTTAAATTCATAACCTAATATTTTACTGTTACTTAAAAAGAAACTGTTATAACTTTTATTATAAGCATGAAATTGGTAATACTAAAAAGATGGCAAGTAACGTGTTATGTCGCTATTTAATCGAGTCTGCTCTAAATTATCTTCTTCTTGTTGGATTATACACGGTGTAAATAAAATGCCACTTTAAATTACAATCTTTGTATAAAAGATATATATGTCACTAAATATATATGTCAAATCATATATTAAAAACGATAACAATTTAAATACCATTACAGTGACACCGCTTGACAGGTAAGGTTCTCCAGCTCGGTGGTAAAGTAGTTTATTAAACTAGTGTCCGTCGTGGGTTCAAATCTATGTTATTTTAGGCACTTTTTTTACTTTTTCATCGCTAAAGAATCGTTTGGTATGATGCATTAGATAAAATAATGTATGTATTAGCTTGTGTATTAATAATACTTTGTTTGTTTTACTTTTTAAATTTATGTATTAGTTATGCACCCTATTTGGTATTATTCTATGCATAGCTGATGCATAAGACCATGGTATTATGATGACCCAAAAGGTCATCTTGTGTAAATTTAACAAAAACGGTGTTCCGAGGCCCCGAAAGCCTCTGTCAATCTCACCTCGATATGCGTGCACAACTCGGGCACGTAGCCGGGAAGCTTTTATGTGAAAATAGTGTTAAACAGTTGAATTTATGATAATTCATTGAATAAAGTTGACTTTGGTCAACATTTTTCGTAAACGGACCCGGACCCGTAATTTGACGGTCCCGGAGGGTCCGTAGGAAAATATGGGATCTGGGCGTATGCCCGGAATCGAATTCCGAGGTCCCAAGTCCGAGAAATGAATTTTTAAAGAAAATTATTTTCTTAAAATAATAACGACTTTTGAAAATGAACTTTGATGTGAAATCTGTGTTACCGAACCCGTATTATGGTTCCGGAGCCCGAAACAGGTTCATATGTGTTATGTAGTTATCTGTAAAATTTGGTAAGAAACGGACTTGGTTTGACGTGTTTCGGGTCAAAATTGAAAAATTTGATAGTTTATGAAGTTTGAGAAACTCTATGGATTTTTGAGTTTAATTCATTGTTTTTGATGTTATATTGGTGGTTTAATTAATCGAATAAGTCCCTAGGATGATTTTGAAGGCGTGTGTATATTTGATTTTGAGCACCGAGGGCTCGGGCAAGTTTCGGGTAGGCGTCGGGGTGATTTTAGGCTTAGAAAATCTGTTGTTCTACTGTTTCTGGTGGTCTGTGATTTGCCTTCCGCGATCGCGGTATGATTCATGCAATCGCGATGTTCATATGGCTAGTGGTTGGGAAATTACCCTATGCGAACGCAGGGCCTGGGTTGCGATCGTGGAGCCTGGGGGCAGTGCTCTACGCGATCGCGAAGGGCCACACACGAACGCGTAGTGCAAATGCGGGCTGGGGGCTGGGTGCTATTTTGCCCACTGCGAACACGACCCCAGTGTCGCGATCGCGATAGGCTGTGTTAGTATACTCTGCGATCACAATCCCTTCATCGTGATCGCGATGGTCTAGGTCCAGTACTCTGCGCGATCGCACGAGGCCTATCGCGATCGCGTAGGTCATTTTTGCCCAGCTATTTAAAATGTCCAAAACAGAATCCCATTACGGGATTTTCATATTTTTCACCATCTCCTTCTTTTCCAAACCCCATAGTTGATTTCCAAGCAGCTCTTCCTCCATAACCACTTAGGTAAGCAATCTTAGCTCTAATTTCTTCCATTTTCTTCATCAATCATTAGATTCTAGGCCTAAAAACATGAAATCAAGGGTAGAAATTGGGGGTTTTGGGTAGAGTTAGGGCTTTTGAAAATTTTGGGAATTCAACCTCATTTTGGGGTCGAATTTCAAAATAAATTGTAGATTCGGGTTCATAGGGGAATGGGCTATCGGGTTTTGGTCCGAACCTCGAGTTTGGACCAAGCGGGTCCGGGTTCAAATTTTGGTATTTTTGGAAGAATTATGGGAAATGTATATTTAGGCTTTGGGACTGAGTTATTGATTAATTATTGATGTTATTAAGTCAATTATGTCTAGATATTATCGTTTCGGAGTCGGATTCAAGAGTACAGGCCGTGATTGAGGCTTGACTTGCATTCTTGGAGCCGAGGTAAGTGTTTGACCTAACCTTAGCTTGAGGGAATAGGTATAGAGTCTTATTTGCTATGTGTATTTCATGTCCAATGTATAGGTGAGGTGACAGGTACTTATATGTTGTGGTCAAGCATGCTCGTGAGTCGTATTTTGATGAGTTATTTAATGTTCTTTGATATTCTCCGTGTTGTGAATTATTGGGAACCTTGGAAGTGATACCTTGAGGTTACTTCATGACGTAGAAAGTTCTTGATTATGTGTTCGGTTGAGGGTTTTACTGTTGATATGATACTTCTGAGTGAGGTTGGTTATAGCTGAGTCCCTTGTCGGGACAATAGAATTTGGTTGATTATGTGTGTACATTTGAAATGTCGCATTGTTAAACTTTCATATCAATTTTTGTTTTTATATTCATCATGCACGAGGGAACATTCCGTGCCAATGATTATTATTTATGCACGACGGAACATTCCGTGCCGATGATTATTATTTATGCACGAGGGAACATTTCGTGCCGATGATTATATTATTTATGCACGAGGGAACATTCCGTGCCGATGACTATTATTTATGCATGAGGGAACATTCTGTGCCGATGATTATATTTACACACGAGGGAACATTCCATGCCGATTGATTATTATTTATGCGCGAGGGGACATTCCATGACGATTGATTATTATTGATGCACGAGGGGACATTCCGTGCCGAGTCATTATTATTTATGCGCGAGGGGACATTCCATGACGATTGATTATTATTGATGCACGAGGGGACATTCCGTGCCGAGTCATTATTATTTATGCGCGAGGGGACATTCCGCGCCGTATGATTTTGAGGCTATGCATGCCGTGCCTTCTCCTGTCTATTTTACTTGTTTCGAGTTGTTATTTCCTGCTTTACTTCTACTTTCCAGTTAGTATTGATTCTACTGTTTTAGCAATTGTTGCCCCTTTTATCCCCAATATGTTCTTCCCCGTAACTGTATTCTTGTTTATTTTCTGCTATACTATTGAACTGCATAGGTACAATTTGTTGTCGTGTCCTAGTCTCGTCACTACTTCGGCGAGGTTAGGCTCGACACTTACTCAGTATATGGGGTCGGTTGTACTGATGCTACACCTGCATTTAGATTTTGTTAATGCTTCCGCACTTTATCTCAATCATCTAGTCAGTGTTTGTTATTTTCACTTGTTAATAAATCAATTCAGTTAACACATTGGTTTGCCTAGCGGGTGCAACTTTAGGCGCCATCACTGCCTGAAGGTGGGATTCGGGTCGTGAGAGGTATTAACAACGCAATGGGTTTCAATATTTGCATTAGCTTAGCTAAAGAAAAAATTATCGTTCAAAATTTATGCTTGATTAAAATATTTTATTATATTAATGCAAGTTTGAAATAATCTAAGAAAGTAGAAAATAAAATTATATCCCTATTAAATAAATAAATACTTATCATATTTTTTTTTTTACATATAAATATTCACAACTTTCCATAAAAGTTGAGTTAATTCCCAAAGTTAAAACATGGTTTATGTATGAACCATTACTTCCGCAATTCTAAGTAGAACTAAATTAAACCTTTTATGTTCTTGGAATTGAAGGTAATCCGTATATATAACTAAGGTTTACCCTTTAAAATTATATTTTATAAAAAAAATTGTCATTTAATTATTCTTATAAAAATTGTCATTTAATTATTTTAATAATATTTAGTAATGTTCTCTTAATTATGTTTAGCACTCTTGTTTAGTTAAGCAAATTAAATTTGGACATTTGATTTAAATGGCATACATATCACTGAATTAGATCCGCATCAAACTCTCACAAAAAAGGAGCAAAAGTGGCGACTAAAAAACTTTTCTAGTCCCCAACAAAAGCTATTTTTTTTCCTATTATTTATGATCATATATATATATATATATATATATATATACACACCTTTCTTTCAATCACTTGTTTGCCAAAGTTAAGGTTAAAATTTTGAAATGTTTAAAGAGTAAACAAAATTTGTCAACAAAAAGAAGACGAAATTTTCCTAAAATATTTACAGTTCATAGGCACTTGAGTCTTGGGAGGAAGTAATAAAGGCTGAGGAAGTAATAAATGCTGACCCACTTTTTAAAAATTGGAAACTAATTTCATGTCCGGAAAAGGGAAGGAAATCGTTTCCTAGTCAAATTTGGAAAAGGCTTTGTAACGATCCGGTCAGTCGTCCCGTAAAAATTGCATTATTATTACTGTTATTGACTTGTCATATGTTGATTATACTGTTATCGATGTGTTAGAGTTGGTAGGCTTGAAATCGGAATGGTTGTAATAAGAGTTTAGTCGCTTTAGTCTTTAAAAATAGTCTTGAAGTTGAAAAAGTCAACTGAGAAGTTGACTTATTGGTAAACGACCTCGGAATGCGGATTTTATGACTCAGATAGCTTCGTTAGGTTATTTGGGACTTAGGAGTGTGTTCAAAATATTTTGGTGAAGACCGGTGTAGAATTAGGCTTGAATTGGTGAAAGTTAGTTTTTGGTGATTTTCGATCGACAGTGAAAAATAGGCTATCAGGGTCGGAATGGAATTTCCGGAAGTTGGAACAGGTTCGTAATGTCATTTTTGATATGTCTGCAAAATTTCAGGTCGATCGGAGTTGTTTTGGATAGTTTCGGCATCGTTGGGGGATTTTAGAAATTTCAAAGTTCTTAGACTTGAATTTGATGTGATTTTGGTGTTTTGATGTTATTTTTAGTGTTTCGGGAGTGCAACTAAGTTTGAATGATCATATATGAGATGTTGATATGTTTGGTTGGGGTCCCGAGGGGCTCGGGATGGTTTTGAGTGGTTAACGGGGAGTTTGGAGTGCTTGTGTTGCTAGTGCTGGTGTAACCCATCGTAGGTTCGGGCCCGCAGGAGCGGAAGGAGGCTCCACAGGTGGAGATTTGGCCAGCCAGGGAAGAGGTAGCATATGCGGATAGTGGGCCGCACCAGCGAAGTCGCAGGTGCGGAATGTGAGTCGCAGGTGCGGAGTTAGGCCGTTCAATGAAAAGTCGCAGGTGCGAGAAATGGGCCGCAGGTGCGGAACCCCTGGGCAGAAAGTATAAATTAAAACCCTGCGCAACCATTGGACCTTTTAACACCATTATTTGTACGGACAGAAAGCTTTAGGGGCGATTTTTGAAAAGGGAAATCAATGTTCTTCATAGAGGTAAGCGTTTTGATCATTAAAACTCGTTTATGGGTGATTATAGAACGCAGTCTCAGCATTTAATTCATGAAAATCAGTAGAAAAAGGTGGGTTTAGGGCTTGAGATTATGATACCTTTAGGGATTGGTTTGAGGGGTCAAACGAACTCCGATTTTAGTGTTCTTAATATGTACGGACTCGTGGGATGATGAAGAACATTTTGGTATAAAATTTGTCGGGTTTCGAGATGCGGGCTCGAGGGTCGGGTTTTGACTAATTTCGGGTTTTGAGCTAAAATTGGTACTTTTCAATTGGAATTCATTCCTTAAGCATAAATTGATGATAAGAATCTGAACTTGGTAGATTTGGAGCACTCAGAGGTCGGATTTAGAGGCAAAGGCACTGCGGAATAGTATTTTAGCCGGTTTTAACGTAAGTAACGTTTCCAAACTTGGTTCTGAGGGTTCGAAACCCCGAGCTAAGTGATTTATGACTATTGTTGAGGTGATGCACATGCCAAGTGACGGGCGTGCACCGAGGATTTGTGGCTTGGATTATCCCATGGCACCGCTTAATGATTATTCCCTGATGATATCTGTACTTCTGTTAATGTGGTAATTGTGAACCTGTTAGAAATCATGTTAAGTATAAATGCTAGGCTTCACGCCGAAAATGTTGAGACCCGAGTGGTCGTATATTACTGTCTCATTTTGTAATTAATTGATTTCATATACTCAGTCCTGTTATAGCATATCACTTCATATCTCAGTCTCAGTATTGTTAATTATATGCATATTTATCATTGTTTTAGGCTGATGGATGCATCTGTGATCCATGCGAGTGAGACTGAAGAGTAATGAATGAGTGAGGTCGAGAGCCTGTTATTGAGACAGTTATGAGATTGGACTGCACACCGCAACGGTATTAAATCATGCCTTCGTTGGCTTGATATGGCGCTTGGGCCACTAGGGCCCCTCCGGAGTCTTTACACCCCCAGTGAGCGCATTGATGTGAGGGATGGATCGTCCCTGGGCATGGATCTTGTCCGAGTGTTGTATTCCGGAGATGGACTTTCTCCGTGGGGCTGGATTTGCCTTTTTCCTCAGTACGGAGTGACTACAGTCACTGGTGTTTATGCATATTCCGGGATGGAACTTCCCTGGGCCTGAGAGCCATATATAGTACTGAGTGGACTTCTGTGGGAGAGTTGTGAGCACTATGTGCATATCCACACTGGTTTAATACATATATTTTTATGATGGCATGTAGAGTATACTGGCATACTTGGCATATTTACTCATTCTGATAAACTGTTAGCATGTCTATTTTCTGTATATTGTTTATTGTAAATTCTGAGGTTTTGTCTGTCACTACTTCTCAGCCCATAGTTTGGGTTCGTTAATTCTGAGTTGGTGTACTCACGTTACCCCCTGCACCTTGTGTGCAGATCCAGGTACACCAGGACCCGGTAGTGGATATTAAGCAACTGTCAGAGTTTTCATTGGAGTTGTTGAGGTAGTAGCTGGTGATCACGACCTCGTCTTCTCTTCCTTATTCCACATGTTGAACTTATTTTGAGATTATGTTGTCTATTTCTTCATTCTTTATTTTTATATATATAGTAACTCATGACTGAGTGACACCGCATCCGGGGTTGGAGGTTTAAATTTAGTTTTTCAAATATTATTTTTAAACTTCAGATTCTTATTATTATCAATAAATTCGTTTAAAATTGTATTTTTACCGGAAACTGAATTTAGCTTAGTTAAAAAGGGCGGCTTGCCTGGTTCCATGACAGGCGCCATCACGACTCCGAAATTGGGTCGTGACAAGATGGTATTAGAGCGCTAGGTTAAATAGGTCTCACCAGTCATGAGCAGGTTTAGTAGAGTCTTCAGACACTTGGGACAGTTCCAGTCTATCCGGTTTCCTCAGCCCAAGATTTTGTGGTCCAGCTTTGGCAGATGACGAGCAGCGTAGGTTAGAGAGGTTTAGTAGACTCCAGCCTCCAATTTTTAGTAGTACTGAGGGCGAGGAAGCCCAGGGCTTTTTGGAAAAGTGTTAGAGGATCCTTCGCACAGCATGGATACTAGAGGCTAGTGGGGTCCCATTTACTACCTTCCAGTTCGCAGGAGCTGCACTCGCCTGTTGGGAGGCCTATGAGAGGCGTAGACCTGCTGATGTAGCGGCCCTTACCTAGTGTGAGTTCTCCATTCTATTCCCGGAGAAGTATATACCGCAGTCCCGCAGGGAGGAGCTGTGCAGGGAGTTCGAGCAGTTGCGCCAGGAGGACATGATAGTGACACAGTATGAGATGAGGTTGTCTGAGTTGGACTGTCATGCTATGTGGTTAGGTCCCACAGATAGGGAGAGAATCAGGAGGTTCGTTGATGGCCTCACTTATCAGCTTCGGATTTTTCTGACTAGGGAGAGAGTATCTGGCGCTTCTTTTGAGGAGATAGTTGACATTGTCAGGGGGATTGAGTCGGTTCACCTCCAGGAGCGGATCGAGAGGGAAGCCAAGAGGTCTCGAGGATCTGGGAGTTTTGGTGGGGTTCTTTCAGGGGGCAGCCTCAGCCCGGCAGAGGCCTTCCATTCAGGCAGGCTCAGCCAAGTCGCTCAGGTTATCGTGGTGGATTAGTTGGTCACGATCCTCATAGTTTGCATCAGGTGCAACTATCTTTTAGTGCCCTGCCAACTCAGAGTTCATCTTGGGCACCATCGGTTCAGAGTTCATCTATGCCTGGTTCTTCCAGTGGTTATCCTGGTGCTAGGGGTTCCCTTCAGTCCCCAGTGCCATTCTCCAAGAGAGGCTGCTTTGAGTGTGGATAGGTGGGCCATATTAAGAGGTTTTGTCCTCGTCTTACGAGAGGTACTTATCATCAGAGGAGTCAGCTCGCGGTTTCATACTCAGTAGATTCACCGCACGCACAGGCAGCTAGAGGTGGGGGTCAGGCAGGTAGGGGTTGCCCAAGTGGGGGAGGTCGATATGGTGGTGATCAGGCCCCATTTTATGCATTTTTAGCCAGACCGGATGAGATGGATTCTGATGCCGTGATACCAGGTATTGTTTCAGTATGTCACGAGAAGCTTAAGTTTTTAATTGATTCCTGTTCTTCATATTCACATGTTCATCATAATTTAGCCCATTCTCTAGATACGCCCCGTGAATCTTTTGTTACATTTGTTCATGTGCTTGCCCTTTTGGGTGATGTTGTTGTTACGGACCGTGTGTGTCGGTTGTGTGTGGTACCTATTGGGGGTCTGGAGACCCGGTTGGATGTGCCATTTCTGAGAATGGTCGATTTCGACGTAGTTTGATTAGATAGATGATGATACTTTTAGGTATGACTTGATGTAGATGTTTTCCACCGAATCAGATTGCTTGACTCCGTAGAGTTTGGACGTATGAGTTGTGTTCTTTCAGATTCGTGTAATTTGGGTTCGGGTGTATACGGTGTGTGGAGGCATGATTCTAATCTTGTAGATGAGTTCTGACGTGGAATTTGGGTTCTAAGGCATAGGAATTAGGTTGGATAAAGTGGTATTCGAATGTGTTGTATTATTCGATCGATGCGGGGTAGGGTGACGTGGGGTCACCCTCGGGTGTGTGCATGGTAAGGTTATTCGGCGATTGATGGCTTTTAGAAAAACCCTTGGAACGTTCGAGGACGAACGTTTGTTTAAGAGGGGGAGAATGTAACGACCCGATTGGTCGTCCCGTAGAAATTGCATTATTATTACTAATATTGACTTGTCATAGGTTGGTTATACTGTTATCGATGTGTTAGACTTGGTAGTCTTGAAATTGGAATGGTTGTAGTGAGAGTTTAGTCGCTTAGTCTTTAAAAATAGCCTTGAAGTTGGAAAAGTCAACTGAGAAGTTTACTTATTGGTAAAAGACCTTGGAATGCGGATTTTATGGCTCGGATAGCTTCGTTAGGTGATTTGGGACTTGGGAGTGTGTTCGGAATATTTTGGTGACGACCGGTGTAGAATTAGGCTTAAATTGGCGAAAGTTAGTTTTTGGTGATTTCCGGTTGGCAATGGAAAGTAGGCTATCACGGTCGGAATGGAATTTTTGGAAGTTGGAACAGGTTCGTAATGTCATTTTTTATATGTCTACAAAATTTCAGGTCGATCGGGGTTGTTTTAGATAGTTTTGGCATCATTGGAGGATTTTAGAAATTTCAAAGTTCTTAGGCTTGAATTTGATGTGATTTTGGTGTTTTGATGTTATTTTTAGTGTTTCAGGAGTGCATCTAAGTTTTAATGATCATATATGAGGTGTTGGTATGTTTGGTTGGGGTCCCGAGGGGCTCGGGATGGTTTTGAGTGGTTAACAAGGAGTTTGGAGTCCTTGTGTTGCTGCTGAAGTTGCTGGTGCTGGTGTAACTGCACCTGTGGATGGGTCATCGCAGGTGCGGTCCCACATGAGCGGAAGGAGGCTCCGCAGGTGCGAGATTTGGCTAGCCAGGGAAAAGGTCACAGATACGGATTGTGGGCCGCACCTGCGAAGTCGCAGGTGCGGAATGTGAGTCGCAGGTGCGAAGTTAGGCCGTTTAATGAAAAGTCGCAGGTGCGGTTGTTTTGACCGCAGGTGCGAGACATGAACCGCAGGTGCGGAACTCCTTGGCAGAAAGTATAAATTAAAACCCTCCGCGACCATTAGACCTTTTAACACCATTATTTGTACGGACAAAGAGCTTTGGGGGCGGTCTTTTAAGAGGGAAATCAGTGTACTTCATAGAGGTAAGTGTTTTGATCATTAAAACTCATTTATGGGTGATTATAGAACACAATCTCAGCATTTAATTCATGAAAATCAGTAGAAAAAGGTGGGTTTAGGGCTTGAGATTATGATATCTTTAGGGATTGGTTTGAGGGGTCAAACGAACTACGATTTTAGTGTTGTTTATATGTACGGACTCGTGGGATGATGAAGAACATTTTGGTATAAAATTTGTCGGGTTCCGAGACGCGGGCCCGGGGGTCGGGTTTTGACTAATTTCTGGTTTTGAGCTAAAATTGATACTTTTCAATTGGAATTCATTCCTTAAGCATAAATTGATGATAAAAATCTGAACTTGGTAGATTTGGAGCACTCAGAGGCCGGATTTAGAGGAAAAGGCAGTGCAGAATAGTATTTTAATCGGTTTTGAGGTAAGTAACGTTTCCAAACTTGGTTCTGAAGGTTCGAAACCCCGAGCTAAATGATTTATGACTATTGTTGAGGTGACACACATGCCAAGTGACGGGCGTGCACCGAGGATTTGTGGCCTAACTTATCCCATGGCACCGCTTAGTGATTATTCCCTGATGATATCTGTACTTCTGTTAATGTGGTAATTGTGAACCTGTTAGAAATCATGTTAAATATAAATGCTAAAATGCTGAGACCCGAGTGGTCGTATATTACTATCTCATTTTATTTTAATTGATTTCATATATTAAACTACTCTTTCGACAAATAAATAATTGATAGTGGTCCAATAAAATAAAAGCATCAGTCCTGTTATAGTATATCACTTCATATCTCAGTCTCAGTATTGTTAATTATATGCATACTTATCATTGTTTCGGGCTAATGGATGCATTTGTGGTCCATGCGAGTGAGACTGAAGAGTAATGACTGAGTAAGGCCGAGAGCCTGTTATTGAGACAGTTATGAGATTGTACTGCACACCGCAACGATATTAAATCATGCCTTCGTTGATTTGATATGGCGCTTGGGCCACTAGGGCCCCTCCGGAGTCTTTACACCCCTAGTTAGCGCATTGATGTGAGGGATGGATCATCCCTGGGCATGGATCTTGTCCGAGTGTTGTATTCCGGAGATGGACTTTCTCCGTGGGGCCGGGTTGGCCTTTTTCCTCGGTACAGAGTGACTACGGTCACCGGTGTTTATGCATATTCCGGGATGGAACTTCCCTGGGCCTGAGAGCCATATATAATACTGAGTGGAATTTTGTGGGAGAGTTGTGAGCACTATGTGCATATCCACACTGGTTTAATACATATATTTTTATGATGGCATGTAGAGTATACTGGCATACTTGGCATATTTACTCATTCTGATAAACTGTTAGCATGTCTATTTTCTATATATTTTTTATTGTAATTTCTGAGATTTTGTCCGTCACTACTTCTCAGCCCATAGTTTGGGTTCGTTACTTCTGAGTTGGTGTACTCACGTTACCCCCTACACCTTGTGTGCAGATCCAGGTACACCGGGACCCGGTAGTGGATATTGAGCAACTGTCAGAGTTTTCATTGGAGTTGTCGAGGTAGCAGCTGGCGATCGCGACCTCGTCTTCTCTTCCTTATTCCACCCGTTGCACTTATTTTGAGACTATGTTTTCTATTTCTTCATTCTTTATTTATATATATATATAGCAGCTCATATAGCAGCTCATGACTGAGTGACATCGGATCCGAGGTTGGAGGTTTAAATTTAGTTTTTCAAATATTATTTTTTAACTTCAGGTTCTTAGTATTATCAATAAATTCGTTTAAAATTGTATTTTTACTGGAAACTGCCCCCTATCGATGTGCTTCCCCCTTAACTTCCCCCTTTTGGCATCATAAAAAGGCTTAACTAGGCAGAAAACATAAGGAAGTCCAATAAAGTTAAATCATGCCCCTTATGTGCACACAACATGATAGAAAACAGAATAGTAAAGCAGAAAAGCAGTAAAGAGAACATAAAAAGACTGATCGCATTAAGAAAAACTTGAAAACATAAGGAAGTCTTTGCTTGAAGAGCAAAGAGCTTCATTTGGATTTTTCTAAGTAGGAGAAACTAGGTGGTATCCAATCCCAAACATGAAAAGAAAAGCACAAAAACTGACAGCTAAACACATCATAAGATAACTGGGGAGGACAAATCCTAAGAGGCACTAGAGGAGGAGGGCTTGAAGGAGGAGGCAAAGAGGGTGCGAAGGACGACGTCTATGCGGGCATTTGCAGAGGATTGTTCCTCGAGCAAATTTTCTTTTAGGTTCTCCACCCGTTGCTTCAGCTCAATATTCTCCTTAGTCAAGTAGTCCACTTCTTCGTTTAAGGAGCTACTAGCACCGGGTCCCTCGGCAGCTTGACTGCACACCTCCAGGATGGCAATTTGAGCCTTCAACCTCTTGATTGTATCATGTGCAACATTCAGGGCATTTATCATCTGAGAGATGGTCGAAGTACTGCCCCCGGACTTTTCAAGGCACTCACATTCTTCAAGAGTGGTCTTTGAGAAGCTTTGCTTGCGAGCCCCAACCCGAGGATTGCTAAGTGGAATGTTGAAATGCTTAAAGACTCAAGTGAGCAAAAAGCCATAGGGGAGACCATGGTTCCCAACCTTGAAAGAGACAAGCTTATCCATGTGATTTATCATAAGAGCAGGCAAGTTGACAAGCTTGAAATTGTCAATGGCTTCCATCAAAATCAAATCAGCTCTGGAAGCAACAGAGCGTCTCTCAGCTCGGGGAAGAAGAACTTTGTTCACCAGCTCAAAGAGGAGTAGGTAAACAGGAATCATAGCCTTCATGTGCACCCGGTCCCCCTGCTGGACTGTCCTGGGTTTAAATATAGCTCTCCGAAAATCACCTCTACATGCATACTTGACAGGATCCACTGAAGACATCCCTTCCGATGGAACATCTAGAATTGTCCCCAGGGCAGCATCATCAAGGACGATATCCACACCCCTACCAGCACACAAACATGACCGTCTTCAGGAGTGAAGAGGGTAGCATAGAACTCTTTCACAGCGTCTTCATATACCTTAGGTCCACCCATGTAAAACAAATGTTTCCACTTTTGGAACTCAACCATGTCCATGATTTTACTCATGCCACGCATCTCGAGAATCTCAGGATCAAAAGTACGACCCCACAACACACTTTGTCTTTGAACGTTTTCCTTCCACTTCCCACTAATGCTTGGTACATTCTTTACATCACAAGTTTCTCCCGCAGTTTCTTCCTCCCTTTTGCATTTCCCTTACACCTTCACAGATTTACCTTTGGAACTAGCAGACATAGATTTCCTCTTGCTTACCTCCCCAACCACCTTCTGCTTGTCCTTCACATCACTTGTCAGAGTATTTTTCTTATCACGGTTACCAGACCCAGATTTCTTACTTTCTACTAAGGAACTAGGTTCCTCAGCAGTGTCTTCCTTTACTGCAACCACATGAATGTCTTTATCCCCCACCACTTAACCATCCTTTACCAGCCTCTTCTTCTTCTTCTTCTTCTTCTTCTTATTCTTGTTCTTCTTCTTCTTCTTCTTCTTACACTTCACAGATGGTGCTGGAGTGCGAACACTGTGACGGAGTTTGAATCGAGCACTCAGCACTATGCCCTCCTCATCATCCTCATGCATGGGCTCATGAAGCAGAGGAATGGACTCAAGAGGGGGTGTATAGAAGATCTGCTCTTGAGGGGACTGAGAGGGTGGAGAACTAGGTCCCTCACTAGGTTTGGAAGGCATAGCCTTATGGGGAGGAGACTCAAAAAGGACCAGTGTTCCTTCATCCTCTAGGATGGACCATGTTGCTCCCTAAACTTTAGGAAGGTAGAAGGCGCCTTCAGAAGGGGAGTTCTCAGAGGCGATGGCCATTATATTATCAGCCGCCTCCTTTTCAGGAGACTCCATAGGAGTCGAGGAATGAAGAAATGAGGGGTTGATGTACTGGTCTTCAGAGACTTGAGAAGCTTCAGTGCTGAAGGGTTCAGATGGTGATACAGAGGAATGAGGAGGTAGGATGGTGATTTCATCAGTTAGGGTTTATTGTGGGGAATCAGCTAGAGGAGAAGAAGAAAGAGGAGCTTCTGGGACTGAATGTCCCTTGGAATTTTCTGGTTTAGGTGGAGGTGATGATGGAGTAGGAGCAGAGATGGTACCTCCAAAAGAGAGGATTCCTGACCGTCCAGTGGAACAGTGTTGAGGTCAGTGGTGATGGAAGGGGAGAGTTCATTTAAGGAAGCCATTGTTGACAACTAGTACATGGATTGAAAGGGAGAGAGAGAAAGAGAGAGAGAGAGAGAGATAGAGAGAAGGTGTTATTCGTAAGTACAAGAAGGAGTGGTTGTGTATAGATAGGTTGGAGATGAGGGGGTTTATTGGCGATTGAAGTAATGAGGGGGAGGAGAAACGGGTTCAACTGGCGGTAGGAAGTTTTAGGAAGAGGGAAATGAGCAGAGGGATTTGAAAGGGTAGAGTGATAGACGTGATGGATGTGTCTTCTGAAAAGGAGAAAGGTGTGGCAGCAGTAATTAATGCAGTTACTTTGTGAAAGAGGGATAGGGTACACATAGCTACTAACCTGGGGTACAAGGACCAGGTCCCGTACTTGTTTTTATTTTTTTTAGAAAATTGCTCAGTCTTCTTATGTTCTACAATGCCACTTCTTTAAATTCTGTAGTCATCATGTGTGTCTACCTGCAACGATATTGATGTGAGTTAGACTTTATCAGGAAACACCTTAGCCATCTTTACCTGAGTAAGACATTCATAGCCAAAGAGGAGAACCGGGTCCCTAGTTTGGTCTAAGCATGCCCAGTGCCATTCTATTCTTCTCAAAATGCTCCCTGCTCAGTGCCTTGGTGAATATATCTTCAATCTGATCTTCAGTGCAACAGAACCTCATACTGATGTTCCTCTTTTCAATATTGTCTCTACGAAAGTGATGTCTCACGTCAATGTGCATAGTCCTCTTGTGTTGAACCGAGTTCTTTGCCATGTTGAGCACACTGGTATTATCACATAGAAGTGGAAAGTTATCGATAAATACTCCAAAGTCCTCCACTTGTTGTTTGATCCACAGCAGCTGAGCACAGCAGGATGCAGCTGCAACATATTCTGCTTCCGCTGTGGATAATTCCACTGAGTTCTACTTCCTTGTGCCCCAGGAGATTAGGCACAATCCAAGAAAATGAGCCATCCCTGAAGTACTTTTCCTGTCCACCTGGTATCCTGCATAATCATCGTCAACATAACCAACAAGATTGAAATTGTCACCTGAGTGATAGTATAGGACCAGGTCCTGTGTGCCCTTGAGATAGCGTAGGATTCTCTTAGCAGCTTTCAGATGCGACTCCTTAGGATTGGATTGAAACCGCAAACAATCCCACACTGAATATGATGTCTGGCCTGCTGGCTGTGAGGTAGAGAAGAGAGCCAATGATCCCTCTGTACATAGTTCGATTTACAGGAGAGCCAGAGTCATCCATATCAAGTTTGGTAGCCACTGCAATGGGTGTGTCAATCACCTTGGAGTCTTCCATGTCAAACCTATTGAGCAGTTCCTTGATATATTTGTACTGACTGATGCATGTACCCTTAGTGGATTGTTTCACTTGAAGACCCAGGGAGAAATTCAGTTCCCCCCATCATGCTCATCTCTAACTCACTTCCCATGAGCATTGCGAATTCCTTACGCAGTGAATCTGCTGTAGCCCCAAAAATAATGTCATCAACATACACTTGGACTATAAGAAGGTTCCTTCCTCGTTTCTTCAGAAATAGGGTGTTGTCAATCTTGCCTCGAGTTAATCCATTGTCTAGTAGTAATTTGGACAGCCTTTCATACCAAGCTCTGGGAGCTTGCTTCAAGCCATACAAGGCTTTGTCCAGATTAAAGAGATGCTCTGGATGAACATGACTTTCAAACCTAGGGGGGTTTCTTGACATACACTTCTTCCTTGAGATATCCATTCAAGAATGCACTTTTCACATCCATTTGGAATAATGTGAATTCCATATGAGATGCAAAAGCAATGAGAATTATAATGGCTTCCATACGAGCAACAGGTGCGAAAGTTTCATCATAATCAATCCTTTCCTCTTGGTTGTATCCTTGAACCACAAGCCTAGCTTTATTTCTGGTAGTTTTCCCATTCTCATCCAGTTTGTTCCTGAATTCCCACCTGGTTCCTATGATGGTTCTGTCTGATGGTCGAGGTATCAAATGCCACACTTTGTTTCTTTCAAACTGATGAAGCTCCTCCTGCATATCAATGATCCAATCTGCATCCTTAGGGCTTCCTTGATATTTTTGGGTTCTATTTGGGATAAAAAGGCTGAGAAGGCTAGAGAATTTCTGGTTTTGGATTTGGTTTGAACTCCAGAATTAAGAGGAGTCATTATGTTATCAAGAGGGTGGGAGCTCTTATGTTTCCAATTTGGAACTTGAAATTGATTTGAGGAGGAACTTGGCAGATTGAAGGGGTTTCCCTGAGTCTCTTGTTCTGCTATTTGAGGAGTACCTTCCACAACATCTCCAACTCATTCTTCAGCTTCTGTGGGAGAGATTGGGGTACTGGGTTCCTTCTGTGTTCCTGAGGAAGAAGTTACATTGCCTTCAATCATCTCCTTGGCTTGACTCATCATGTATGCCTTGCCAATTGATACATCAGATATTTCTCCAGGAACCAGGAGTGGTTCGTTGTCTTGATCATCACCATTGTTGTCCCTGTTTGAGGAGGGAGTTTCATTGAAGAGCACATGAGCACTCTCTTCTACACATTGGGTTCTTTTGTTGTACACTTTTTATTCTTTGCTTTGAGAAGAATATCCCAAAAAGATTCCTTCATCACTCTTGACATCAAACTTTCCAAGTTGATCCTTCCCATTGTTCAGAACATAGCATTTGCAACCAAAGGCTCTTAAATGCGTTATCTTAGGCTTTCTTCCATTGAGAAATTCATAAGGGGTATAGTTTAGGAAGGACCTTATCATGCACCTGTTCACCAAGTAGCAGGCTGTATTGATTGCTTCAGCCCAGAAATTCTTAGCAATTCCACTGTCAATGAGCATTGTTCGAGACATATCCTCTAGAGTTCTATTCTTCCTCTCCACTACTCCATTTTGCAGAGGAGTTATTGGTGCTGAGAAGTTGTGTGTGATTCCATTCTCAGTGCAAAAATCATCAAATTTTGCATAATCAAATTCAGTTCCATGGTCGGATCTGATGCAAACTACCTTTAGGTCCATCTTCACTTGGATTTTCTTTACAAAGTCCACAAACACTTCAAATGTCTCATATTTTGTTCTAACAAATAATGTCCAAGTGAATCTTGAGTAGTCATCCACAATCACAAAGATGTACTTCTTTCCACACCTGCTTGGAATTCTCATAGGTCCACACAAATCCATGTGAAGAAGTTCAAAAGGTCTGAATGTGCTAACCTCTGGGTTAAAAGATGATTTCACATGTTTTCCCTTGGCACACGCATCACAAACCTTGTGCTCCTTGAACTTGGAATTTGGCAAACCGTGGACCAGGTCCTTCTTTATTAGTTTGTTCAGGAGAGAAAAGCTGGCATGGCCCAACCTTCTATGCCAAAGCTATGCATCATCATCGGCTGCCTTCAAGTAGTTCACTTCACCAACTTCCAATGATTCGAAATCAGCGACATAGATGTTCTTGTATCTCTTGGCTATCAACACTACTTCCCAGTTACTAGACTAGTAACTGTGCACACTTTGGACAAGAACTCCACTTTGTTTCCTTTATCACAGATTTGAGAGACACTCAATAGGCTATATTTCAAGCCATTCACATAATATACATTTTCTATTGAGTGCTCCACAGATCTTCCAACTCTTCCAACACCAAGGATGTATCCCTTCTTTCCATTCCAAAGGATACATCCCCTCCCTGCAAGGATTTCAATGAGAGAAAGTCCATGGTATTTCCAGTCATATGCTTTGAACATCCACTGTCCATGATCTATTGTAGCCCAGTTCCCCTAACTGATCCCTGCACAAATAAATCAATGGTTAGATTTAGGAATCCAAACAAGTTTGGATCCCTTGTAGTTAGGAAAGGGATGAATAAGAACTCTTCTAGTCCATGCCGGCAGGAATTGATATTTCTTGCTGGGACCTGGTCCTTGCTTAGTATTTCTCCTTCCATCAAACATCTTATTTTTCTAGACAGATATATCCCTGGCTGGGAAACTTTCCTTGAAGTGCCCGTTGTTCCCACAGTGGGTACAAAGCCAATTGTCTGGGACTGTGACATATTTGTTGTGAGGATTATAGGGACTATCTCCTTTTGAAACCCGATTCCCTGCTTGTTTCCAGAGTTGTTAAAGTACACAGCAGTGACAACATCTATGGACCAGGCATAGTTCAATGATTTTTTAAGATCAGATTTTAATTTTCTCACTTCTGCTTGCAACTCCTTGTTTCTCTCAACCTCACTGCACAGACTATTCTTGACCTCATTCAGTTCTTTTTCAAGCTTGACATATTTTTCACTGGCTATTTCCTTTCCTTTGTCCACACTCGATGAACCAGGTTCTAGGGTAAGTCCCTGAATAGTTTCCTCTAAGTCTGTGATTATCACTAGAAGATCATTTCTTTCTTTCTCAACAGTATCTATTCTCATATTCAGACAAATCTTTTCACTGCTTAGATTCTCCAATGTTTCTTTCAAATCTACCATTACTACAGTTAGATCATCTCTCTCATTTTCTGACTTTCTGGTTTTTTTCTCTATCTCTTCCTTTTTCTTTTCAAGATCTTTTATGGTATCCTTAAGATCCACAACCACCATAATTAGGTCATCTCTTTCATTCTCAACACTGTTGATTTTGCAAATTAGAGACTCTTTCTCTTTTTTAAGGTTTCCTACAGTTTCTTTCAAGTCAACCACACACACAACTAGGTCATCTCTAGTTTGTTCTACTTCTCCTAGTTCTAAGCTCAATGAATCTTTATCTTTAACTAAGTTGTAATAGGTATCAATGAGAACATTTGACAATGACATTAATTTTTTAGGAGAATAGGATTTCAGATTTCTCTGAACATCCCTAAAGTTTACCTCATCTGTGTCATCTTCTTCATCAGATTGAGCCATAAGATCAAACTATGAATCATACTCCTTAGCCTTGTTCTCAACAGCTATCATAGAGCTATTTTCTGCTTCAGGTTCCTCTTTTGATTCACTTTATGAATCTCCCCAAGCAGCAAGAGCCTGCTTTACAACATTGTCAGCTGCGTGTTTTCTGCTAAATCTTGTGTCAGGGGCCGAGTTCCTCTTTGCAGCTTTGTCAGTGTTGTATTTGTAGTTGTACTGTTTCAGGAGCGGGCAGTCCTTTATGAAATATCCGGGCTTACCACATTTATGACATAGGTCATAGTTTTTAGGCTTGCTTGAGCTGCCTCTTCTTGGTACTCCCCCATTCCTTTGAACCATCTTCTGGAATCTTTTGGTGAGATAGGCCATGTCGTTGTCCTCTTCACTTAACTCATGATTTTCAGCTTGGAGAACCGGGTTCTTATCCTTCTTGGGATCCCTTCTCTCACTGTCCTTTTTTCTCTACATATAATATGTTTTCAATTTTACTATCAACTCATCCATCGTTAATAAATGAAGATCCTTTGCTTCAGTGATGGCATTGACCTTGCTTTCCCAGGAACCAGGCATAACACTTAAGATCTTTCGCCCTAGCTTGTTCCTAGGAATGACTTCTCCTAGAGAGTGAAGCTCATTGATAATGGAAGTGAATCTGGTATGCATATCCTGTATATATTCATCTTCCTTCATCTTGAACAACTCGTACTCAGTGGTTAGCACATCGATCTTGGACTGCTTCACTTGTGTTGTTCCTTCATGGGAAGTCTGCAAAGCATCCCATATCTCTTTGATTGATTGACACTCAGATATCCTATTGTATTCGTCAGGTCCAACACACACAAGAATTTTCTTTGCATGAAAATTCTTTTCCACAGCTTTCTTGTCAGCACCGTTGTAGTCACTCCTGGTTTTTGGCACCATCAAACCAGCTTCTCCAACCTTGTGCATAGGAACATGAGGACCATCACAGATGATATCCCATAACTCAAAATCTTCAGCCATGATGAAGTCGTGCATGCGGGTCTTCCACCACCCATAGTACTGACCGTTGAACCTAGGAGGTCGATATGTGGATTGTCCTTCCTCGAAGTTTGGTGGAGCAGCCATTATAGATCTTTTCTAGGTGTTAACCATTTAGAAAGAACCCTCTCTAATACCAATTTAAGGTTTATGAGTCCACCAAACAGTAGAGTTACCAGGTCCTCTATGAGTTCCCACAGAGATATACTTTAAGAATACAAGTAAAGTGACACAGGATTTTTACGTGGAAAAAATCTCTCTTAAGGGGACCAAAAACCACGACCTACACTTGTAGGATTTCAAATTCAATAACTTGTAATCTATATTATACAATCCACTTTGTAAATCACTCTTACAAAGACTTCAACTTACACTATTACAAGTCACTTTGTAACTCTCTTGTTACGAAGACTATGACTAACCCTAGTCACACAAAAGCACGGATGGGTTATGGTTTTAGGATTCCTAATACAAGGCTTATAAGAAAGAAAGATAGGATACAATAGAAAGCAAAACACAAGATTACAACTTAACTAATGGACGCCTAAGACACATAGTGAAACTGGTCCGCTTTAGTGGAGTTGTCTTCTTGTTCTTGACACACTTGAGCCTTCAATGCTGGGCAGATCTTCAATGCTTAGAAGAATGTTAGTAAATGCTCAAGTGAAAATCTTGTTTGTCTTCAAACAAGATGTTAAAGACCTTACCACATTCCAAGAAGGATGTTACAAATCTTGTGAGTACACTTCACAACAATGGGAAGTGACTGTTGCACTATAGCGTGTACAGTTGCAGGCAGTCACTTTTCTATCACAGCTTTTTACAGCTGTAAAGTTGACCTTGTGCTTCCATCTGTAAGTCTGTCAAGGGATCAGGTCCTCAAACTGGTCCCTTATTGTTTAACGGTACACTGTCCGAAATTCCTTGAGTTGGAGCTAACTGATTATGTTGTTTACACATCAGATCCTCTCTCTGGTTCTTCACATAAAAGTTTTTTAGATCATCAAAACAAAATATAACCATTAGTTAGAAAGACGAAGAGCAATGGCAATATCTTCTTCTTTTATTTTCTTTTACCTTGAGAACATAGTTGTAGGTTTTGCCCTTGTGGCTGACTCTTTGATTCAAGTATGTGCACTGCTCATCAGTGATTTCCCCACATTTTTCACAATTAAGCTTACAAAATAGTAAGAGACTATTAGAGTTCGAAAACAAATCTGAGTTGGTAAGACTTTTACATTTGAAAAAAATAAGGCTATAAATGCAGGAGTATATAAAATGAGAAAGAGTTTAGAAACTGAATTTGAGTTTGTAAAAAATTTTACGTGAAAAAAATATGGCATGGTGACACTATTAACTCCACCATTTCCGTTTGGACGTAGTGAATAGACATTCTCCAACTCAGCTGAGATCTGCAGAAGAAAGTTCATTCTGAAAAAAGGTTGTGATGACTAAGCATGAGAGGATATGAGAAAGAGAGTGTGTGTGGGGGGAATGGCACAATTGATGAAGAGAGATATTTATAGGAGTGAACTCAACCTTCTTTATATTTGAAAAAAAAAAAATTACTCAAAATTAATTATTCTATTGGTTTTAATAAAAAATAGTTGGTGTTAGAAGTAATTTGTAGTAATAACAAATAGTTGGTGTTACTAACGGCATGCATGGGATGATGGTGTTTTACCCAATTGGCCCACGATGTACCGTACAACCTTTTTTTTTTATATATATAAAGTTCCCCAGACAGAGGTCTAGGTGTTGTATTGCAAAAAAGGATCAATGAGGGGGGCTAGGCCTTACCTCCGAAACAAAATACAACTTGGTGATTTCCATCACCCAAAAAATGGACAGTAGAGCTAAACTACCACTCTACTGTCAATCATATATACAACAAACTTAACTAACAAAAAAGTTGTTTTTTTCGTATTTTGTTCTAATACTAGGCATCTGCCACTTATCCATAATGAAAGGGACTTTAGCTTCCTTAGGTAGATGCTCAAAGGATTGGCATATCATACATGTACCAGATATGGATGCGCTTTTATCTAAGGCATTCGCAACTTGGTTTTATTCTCTATAACATTGTTGAACTATTGCATTTATTTCATGAAGCAAGCTTGAGATTCTATCTACCACCGTCTTCAATTTCCAGCTCTTGTTTCCCACATTGTTGACCATATCCACCATAGTAGTAGAATCAAGTTCAAGAATAAAATTAGTGAAACCCAACCGGTTGCACCATTTTCCTCCGAACTCCACAGCTATAGCCTCGGCCATGTTGTGACTATCACAATCTAACTTGACTGCAAAGGCCATGATGCATTCACCCCTCTCATCTCTAATGATTCCACCTATACCTGCTTTCCCATTTTTTTGATGTAGCTTCTATTGGTGTTAACTTTGACCTTGCCTTGGGTTGGGGGGTGCCATAGTACTTGCTTCCATGTTATTATAGGCTTCATCCTTTCAATTCTGTTGCAAAGAGAGGGCTAGTGATGTTTTGTTTCTCCAAGTGGGATGTATCTAGCTATAATTGTGCTGATGTTCCATGTTACTTGGCGTTTCATGACATTAAGTTGGAATCTCCTTTGCGAGCCATATCTACATGCACTTCTTTGCTTCCAAATCTCCCAGCAAATGAATATTGGATCCACTTGGAAGACCATTCCATGAATTTTATTCATCGACTTTGCATCCCACCAGTTTTTGAAAATAGAAAGCACAGGTGCATTTCGGTGCTTGATACCCATTGGGCAGCCAATTTGTTCCCATAAGTGCGTAGCAGCTTCACTTTCCACAAAAACATGTTGCATCGATTCCACCTATGGAGCGCTACAGCAAGAATATCTCGAAACAATGTTAGTACCAAATTTACATATCATATCATCAAAAGGTAACTTCTTTTTCATAATTCTCCATGTAAGAAAAGACATTTTGAACGGAATTGAATGATGCCAAAGCCTTTTTTAAAAACTGTTTTATTTTTGCTTAAATCTAATTGAGTGCCAAGCTGATTTATTGGAGAAATTGCCATCCTCCGACAAGGTCCAAATAGGAAAATCATCTTCCGATTCATTTCCTATATCAATTTTACAAATGAAGTCAGAAAGGTGAGAAGGAAGAACCTGGTTTAACCTGTTAACATCCCATTGTCCCTCAATGATGAATTCTTTAACCTGGGTGGTTTTGGCCGACATTCTGTTTCCGTGAATCTGGTGCGCAAGAGTACCATTGCCAGTCCAATTGTCCCACCAAAAACTTGATGATCCATTTTGTATGCTCCATTTGATATGTAACTCTACCTTTGGCCTGGTTTTTAAAGGATTTTTCCAATTGTGAGAATCCGTCGATGCCACAGATTTTTTAACCGGATGGGATCTTGTACAATATTTGGTTCTGAGGAATTTAGCCCATAAAGAGTTTTGTGTTCTAAACCTCCACCATCTCTTGATACTAAATATGTCAGTTACATCCTACAGTTTCCTAATTCCAATGCCACCTTCCTCCTTGGGAAGGCACATATTGTGCCAGGAGCTCCAATGATACTTATTAGATCCCTCAGTAGAACCCCAGAAGAAATTGGCGAAGTGTTTTTCCATGAGGTTAATGGTGATGCTTTTGGGGGGGTCATTGAAGACATGGTATAAATGGGGAGAGATTGCAAAACATGCTTGATCATTGTGATATTACCTCCAGGAGAAAGAATTTTACATTGCCAACCATTGATCCTTTTGACTATCTTAGCCACCATGTCTTCAAATAGAGTTGTGTTCTTCCTTCCATGATATATAGGGCATCCCAAGTATGTGAAAGGAAATTTTCTATCCATGAATCCTGAAGCTTGTCAAATTCTATTGATTTTGGATACTGATGTGTTAGGAGTTGCGATGAAAAAACTGTTGTCGTTGTTTACTTTTTTCCCTGAAGCCTTTCCATATCTCCTAATATTCTTTTTGATAAGGTTTATGGTATTCCTATTACCCCCACAAAATATGACAATGTCGCCTGTATAAGCCAGATGATTAATCTTTGGACCTTTGGGATTCATGCTGAAAGGAGTAAAATTTGCACATTCAAATAAGTTATTCAAAGATCTTGTTAGAACTTCTGCACCTATGATAAACAAAGAAGAAGAAAGAGGGTCTCCCTGTTTCAAGCCCTGGGAAGAGGTGAAAAAGCCTCTCCTATTGCCTTTAATGATGATAGAGTACCAGACATCTTTGACCAAGCCCCAGATGATGTCGATCCATTCTTCCGCGAAACCAAATTCCTCAAAACTGATAAGATAAAGCACCATGACATTCTGTCGTATGCCTTCTCCATGTCTAATTTGATAATAACATTACCTCCGCGGTTTTTGTTCTTGATGTTCTGAGATATTTCTTGAGCAAGCAAAATGTTTTCAGTAATGGATCTTCCTTTGACGAATCCACTTTGATTGTCAGATATGATATTATCAAGCATAGGATTAAGCCTTCTAGATAGGATCTTGGAAATGATCTTGTCCGTGAAATTTCTAAGACTGATGGGTCTAATCTTAGAGAATTTTCATGGGGATTATACTTTAGGGAGTAGAACTTGGCATGTGTGGGAATAGAACCTGGTCATTCTTTTTCCATTGAAAATTTCTTGCACGAAGTCTGTGATATCTTCTTTGATAATATATCCTAGCATTTTTGAAAAAAGGTACGTTTAAAGCCTCAAGACCAGCCGCACTGTTAGTACCCATATCAAAAATAGCTACTCTGATTTCCTCCATATCAGGGATGGCAGTCAGAGCCTCATTATCACTGTCAGAGACAATCCTAGGAATACATTCTAGAATTTCCGTATCATTAAATTGGTGCTTGATATTGAATCTCTTGCTGAAGTGTCTAATAGCAGCTGTTGCATTGTTTTCATCCCCTTCAACCCACCTGTCACTATGATCCTTGATCCTGTGAAAGCTGGAGTCTTCTTCTTCTTTCCTTGATAAGACTATGAAAATACTTAGTAGTAGAATCACCTTCCTCGAACCACTTGATATTTGCCTTCTGTTTAAGAATAGAGTCCTGCATATTCAACCATTTAATGTATTCAACTTGCTCTCTGTTTAGCTATTCCCTGGATAAATCAGACTTGTTTTGTATATCAAGCTCTTTGAGGACAATCATTTTTGCTTCCCAGAGTTTCACTTGTTCATAAACATTACCAATCTCTTCTTTGGACCAACGGGTAAGTATTTTGCTGAGCTTTTTAAGTTTTTGTTGAAGTTTCCACAAGGCGTTACCCCTAACGTTTGAGTTCCACACTTCTTTGACCAGGTTCATGAAAGATGGTTGCTCCACCCAGAAGTCAAGGAATCTGAAATACTTAATGCCATTGTTGATTTTGTTATAACTTTTGAAAAATAGAGGCTATGATCCGAGCCCGCTCTTGGAAGATGCCTGACCACATTATTCTGTAATAGTTGCTCCCATGCTTCATTAATAAATATTCTATCAAGCCGCTTACATATTCTTCTTCTAGCCTCCCAATTATTGCACCAAGTGAATTTAGGTCCACTATAACCCAAATCCTTAACTTCACAGTTGTTCATGCAAGTGCTGAAATGAAAACTTTTGTACATTCTGTGAGGTCGATCTCCTTGCTTTTCTTTCGGGTCCATAATAACATTGAAATTGCCTCTAATACACCAAAGGCCATTGGGTATTTTCCAAACTGTTCCAGAGTTCTTTCCTGTCGTTTGCGTTACATTTTGCATAAACTGCAGTTATGAACATACTCTTATCATCCACCATGTTTTGCATCTTGATTGTTATCTGTTGTTCATCAACATTAATCACACTAGAGTGGAAGTTTTCAGACCACATGAGCCAAATTTGCCCATTTGTGTTAGTCATACAGTGTTTGAGTTTGAGACACCACATATATTTGTCAATTTTGTTCAAACTAGTACAAGGTTCCATAAGAGCTATGAAATCCACTTTTGTAGATGTTGATAAGTTTTTTAACTCTTGGCATGGATTTCTTTGTGTTAACCCCTCTAATGTCCCAAAATATTGCACTTATCATGGAAACATTGAGGGGATTAATTTGATATGCCTCCCTGAAGAGGAAGTTTCTCAAGTTGCATTTTCTTCTTTTCCTTTTTCTTGTTCTGCTTTCTGCTTTTAATCACAGGGGAAAAACCTTCTTAGTTGTCTTGGTCTTGCCCTGTTTGTAGTTGATTTTCGGGTACCACAACAGTTACTGTGTTGGGGGAAGTGATCTCAATTTGGTTTTGCGATCCCTTCCATAGAGACACAGAATCACTGTTACATTGTTGCTGCTCCTGTTTGAAAGTACTGTTGTTTTGTTGTTTCCTCTAATTCAATTCAACTTCAAGGCATATACCAGGCAAGTTCTTTATATCTGAGGGGACACTAACAGACTCATTGACGTACATTTTCCATTCCATATTATTGATTGTACTATCCTCCACATTACACGACTTAAAATCAGATTTGTCATCTTCAGTTTGTGTAGTAAACTTTGTCTCAATGATGTTTTCATTTCCTTCACATTTATCACTGTTGCTCACTTCTGTCATGTGCAAAAGACAACCTTCATTAGAACTCTCAATTTGAAAATCATTAGGAATCATTTTGTTTTGTTCTTTTGTATGTTGGACTCTTTGATAGGTTTGAAAATAACTTTTGTCATTCTTTTTGGTACGCTACTGTATTTTTTGTTCTTGCCTTTGTTGTTGGTTGGTTGTTTGATGTTGTGTTTCCTTATCAAATAATTTTTACTGGTTTGAGCTTTCTTCAAATTCTGTTGAAAAAACTCAGCCGGATCAGTCTGTTGCAATTGCCCAGCAGCAACATTTCCTTGAGTAAACCCAGTAGCTTATCAGTCTGTTGCAATTGCCCAACAACAACATTTTCTTGAATAAGCCCAGCAGAAACCTACTGTTGCAATTTCACAATCAGCAACCTGTTGAGTGTGTACAGCAGTAGCATATTGTTTTTGCAAAGTAGCAGCTCTGTTTTTCCTCTGTTTCCTCTGCATATTTTCAATTTTTTTGCTAGCATTTTCACCTGTTTCATTCTCATTTTCCATTTCTTCCTTGCACACCTCATCAATTGCTTCAGTTTTCCTTTCAAGAATTCTACAATTCATCATATTATATCCCAATTTCCTACAGTACTTACAATACATTAGAACCCCTTCATATTCAATTTTCTGGATGAAACCTCTTTGAGGAGCATTGTCAAAAAAATGCCCAACATACACAACATCCGGTTGTGGTTTGAGTAAGTCAATTTCAATTCGAACCTTTGCCATGCTAGGTCTAGTTTTGCCTCGCGTAGCTAGGTCCATTTTCAAAGGATTTCCGATAACACTTACGACTTGTTTAATGTACTTCCATGTATGCATATGGTAGGGCAGCCCAGGTAACAGAACCCACACCGGCGCAACTGGTAAGTCTTCCTCCGGCTTAAAATCCGGCGACCACCTTTGAAGCCACATTTGTTGTCCCTCTATTTCAATAACTCTTGTACCAGACAAGATTAAAATCATCCTCATTTGTGAAATCAAGAAACACATTAAAATTATCATACACCTCAATTTTGACATTACCTTTGATAGAAATTAACTCTTTGAACTTGGACCTAATTCGATCAATTTGAGGTCTAGGTTTGTGAAATCTGCATATGAATCTTTCTTTTCTGCAATTTCAATTACAGGTCTTGTGGTTTGATTGGGGTTGTTCTGGCCCTCCAAACGCGCTGGTAGGGCTCCGTCCGATGGGTCCATGGAGGTGGCGTGTGGTTTTATTTTCTAGATAGAGCCGTTATTTTGCCGTTGGTTGTAAAGAGAAGGGAGAGAAAAAGTTCTAGAGAGAGAAGTTTTGTTTATATTATATGTGCTCCGACCTCATCTAATATCGAAATTTTGTCTTGCTTTTTGTACTATACAACCTTGGAGTATCTCTTTTGTTCAAACTGTACTTAAATTTTCCTTGTGTACGTTTACTTAAAATTTGAGTTATTTTTAAGTGTAAATTTAAGTTTTAAATAGGCGAAATGCGATGATGGTTTCTTTAGGTTATCCACAACGACCAATTGACCAACTTATCTAGCCTTTACACATGAGTTAACATTAAAGTATACATATTGATAGTATAAAAATAATATTAAGCGATCAAATCATTTAAAAAGTGATAGAATTTGAGATCTAACATCATGAACTCGGATTCGTACACATGCAAATGAACAATTGAAGGATCAAGCAATACTAAGAGAGAGAAAGGAGAGAGAAGGAAGAGAAGAAATGAAACTCTGTATTAACTAATTGATATGTACAATGTTTAACTAATATAACCACCTTTACGGTGGTTAGTGGAGACAACGTGTGAAATGACAAAACTACCCCTTCTTAATATTCTATATTATACACTCAACTACTCTTCTCTTAATACTACCCCTCAAGCTGGTGGGTAAAAATCATCAAACATACCAAGCTTGGATAAGAGAAGGTGGTGTTGAGCAGTAGATAATCCTTTGGTGAGAAGGTCAGCAAGCTGCTGAGCAGAGGAGGTATGAGCCCAAACTTGATCTTTTCATGTACAAATGGCAATCTAGCTCAATGTGTTTAGTACGTTCATGGAAGATAAGATTGTTAGAAATTTGGATTGCTGCCTTATTATCACAAACAAAGACACAGGTTGAGAAATGGTAAGTCCCAACTATTGCAACAGACCAATGATCCAAGTTATTTCAGCTACTACTACTGCCATGCTCCTATATTCAGCTTCTGCAGAGCTCCTACTAACAGTGTGTTGACTTCCAGGAAATGAGTCCTTCTCCTAATTTGATAACATATCCAGTGACTGACCTCCTTGTGTTAGGGCAAGAGGCCCAATCTGAATCAAACAATAGGCAGATGGGATCAACAGGCAACAACACACCCAATCCAGGACACCTTTTGAGATATCTAACCACTCTAAAGCTGCCTCCAAATGTGATTGTTTAGGTCTTTGCATGAATTGAATGTTGATAGGCAGTGGCATCTTCAAGTTCTGGTCATTTGCATTTCCTACATGAGAATCATACTCAATAGTGGTCAACTTTTGATTCAGTTCCAAAGGTGTTCTAGCAGGTTTACACCCACTTAACCCTATTTGAGAAATAAGCTCTAAAGCATACTTCCTATGATTAAGCAATGTTCCCTTCTTTGACCTCATAACCTCAATTCCAAGAAAGTATCTCAACTGTCCCAGATCCTTTACTTTGAATCGATTGTGTAAGGTAATTTTTGCATCTTCTATCAATGTGGAATGACTACCAATAATGAGTAAATCATCCACATATATGAGAATCACCACTAAACCATCTCCTTGTCGCTTGGTAAACAAAGAATGATCAAATACACTCTGTTTGTATCCACTCTCTATTAAAGCTTCAGTAAGCTTAATGTTCCATTGCCTAGAGGCTTGTTTGAGGCCATATAGTGATTTGAGAAGTCTGCATACCTTCGTCTCCCTCTGTTTGGTGAACCATTGAGGCATACTCATGTAGACTTACTCATATAATTCTCCTTGTAAGAAGGCATTATTAACATCAATTTGGTATAGAGGCCACCCTTTTGAAGTGGCTATATTGATAACAAGTCTCACTGTCACCATTTTGCAACAGGTGAGAATGTGTCATGATAGTCAAGTACTTCCTTTGGTTGTATCTTTTAGCAACCAAACGAGCTATGAACCTTTCTAACTCTCTATTTTCTTTGTGCTTGACTTTGTAGACCCATTTAGAACCAATAACTTGCTTTCAGGAAATTCAGTCAGTTCCCAAGTCTTGTTATCCTCAAGTGCTTGTATTTACCAATTCATGGATTTAATCCATCTATCATCTTGAGCTGCCTCCTTAAATGAGTTTGGTTCAATGCATGTTGAAAAATCCTTCAAATAGGCGTGATATTTTGTTGACAGATTCCCATAGTATAGACTTTTGGATAGTGGATAAACACAATGATTAGCAGTGTTCTTGGTTGTCACATAGTCTTTCAGCCAAATGGGAGGTTTGGAGATTCTCCCTCCTTTTCTAACTTCATGAGATGTTTCCTGAACTGGTGGCTGTTGAGTGGATGGTTCTGATGGTTGTGAAGGGATTGGTGATGGTACTGATGGTTGTTAAGGCATTGGGGTTTCATCTAAATTGGCTTGTGAAGTATCTGCATCTGTTGGAAATGTCTCTCTTGGGACTGTATCAATATGATTCTCATGAGTTTCTGTCAAATCTTCAGCATGTGTCACTTGTTCTTGAGTGCCATTATCATCAAGGCTGCTTGTTGGTTCTTGTTCAATGTTTGGCTGGTAGATTGTACTACCAATTCTGGCTGCTTTGGAAATAAATCAGCAGAATCTACCTCAGAATTTTTGAATGGAAACATATCTTCCCTAAATCTAACATCCCTGCTGACCATAAAGACCTTTCTTTCTAGATCATAAAGCCTGTATCCCTTTTGAGTTGTTGAATACCCTACCAGTACACACCTATTTTCCCTTGGACTGAATTTATCTCCTCTTGGAAGTTTGCTAGCATAGTAGAGGCAACCAAACACATTAAGATGATTTATGTCAGGTGTCTTGTTGTATAGAATCTCATGTGGTGATCTTTCTCTTAAAACATAAGTAGGCCATTTGTTAAGTAGGTACACAACAGTCTTCACACTCTCCCCAAAATCTATTAGGAATTGAACTTTGGAACTTCAGAGCTCTAGCTACTTCTAGAATGTGTCTATGTTTTCTCTCTACCACCCTATTCTGTTGAGGTGTGTAGGGAAAAGTACTCTGGTGAACAATTCCCAATGAAGAAAATAATTCATCAATTAGAGTTGAAGAATTCAGTGCCATTATCAGATCTCAATGTCTTAAGAGTCACTCCAAACTGATTTTTGACCATTGGAAAGAAATTCTTCAAGACAACTATTACTTCATTCTTTGATTGCAACAAACATATACAAGTAAATCTACTGTAATCATATACCACTATAACAAAGTAGTGCTTCCTGGCATGAGTAGGTATTCTATGAGGTCCCCATACATCTACATGAACAAGCCGGAAAATACTAACAGTATTATTACTACTGGATGGAAATTTTAGCCTGCTTTGCTTAGCCAAGGGGCATATATCACAGATGTGTTGTACTCTGTTGTCCACTGAGTGTTTCAACTGTTGAATATGGTGCATTGTATTTGTTGAAGGATGTCCTAGTCTTATGTGCCAAAGAACTGAGTTATATGCACCATTGATAACCATTGCTGTTGTAGGCATGGATCTCCTCTGCAAAAGATATAATCCACATGATTCCTTACCAATCCTCATCATCTTCCCATTGTAAAGACCCTGCAACACACAGAAGTCAGGGAAGAACATTGCAATACAACATAGTTCCTTGGTCAATTTTGAAACTGATAATAAGTTGAACTTAAAGTCAGGAACATGTAAAACATCTTTCAAAACTTGGTTATCCCATATTGAGACATTTCCTGTATGAGTTATTTGGCACTTATTCCCTGTTGGTACTTGCACTCCACTATCATTGTGTGCATTACAATCCTTAACATCATGCATAATCTCCTTATGAAAGGTAATATGATGTGAGTCTTCTGAATCTAATATCTATTCACAGTCAAAAGCATTTGATAATAATGCATTTATACCTGTCATAAGTGAGTGAATCACCTGTGTCTTGTTTGTTCAGAAGGTCCAACAGCTGCTTGTATTGATCCTCTGTAAAGAAATTCCCTTGTGTGAACTGTGTGCTTGATGCATTCCCTTTCTTTGCTGTAGCAGCATTAGCATAAGACTTGACTCCTTGTATTGGTGTTTTCTTCTTACTCTTGAAATCCGAAGGATATCCTATAATTTTGTAATAATTCTCCTTCAAGTAACCCTTATACCCACATAATTCACAAATCAAGCCTGGCCTTTTTGCCTTAAATCCCTGATTGAAGGTCTGATTCTTTCCAGCTAGCATAGTCAAAACATCGTTATTAGACTCCCCCACTCCGAGAGTTCTTTGACTCTCTTCTTGTATAACCAAGGCATATGCCTGATTAACTGTCAAAACAAGTGTTTTAGTAACACCTGACTTCTCACATGGTTATAACTTTCATTTAGACTAAATAAAAATTGTAAAAGTCTTAGATTTCTAAATTGTTCAATAAAAGGACTCGTCTCCTCACAATCAACATCCAGGTCCTACCACCAACAAATCCATTTCATCCCATAGATCTTTCATTTTTGAGTAATAAACAGTGACTGAATCAGTACCCTGAGTTAACGACCCTATCGTCTTCCACAATCGATAAGTCTGAGTTAGATTCGATTTATCAAATCGTTCCTTAAATTCTCTCCAAACTTTCGATGCATTTGATGCATAAATGATACTAGGTTGCAATTCCACCGCCACTGTTTTCTCAATCCACGACAATACTACATCATTGCATCTCTCCCATTGATTTGCCAATTCACCTTTGAATGAGCTTTTTACACAGGTTCCTTCTATGAAACTTAATTTATTTTTCACTAACACTGTCATTCGCATAGCTCCACTCCACAGACTATAATTCTCTAGACCTGTGAGTTTTATGTCGATTAACGCTACACCAGGCGTGTCCGATTCTCTCAAGTACAAAGGATGATCGTGATCAATTCGAGAAATTTCAATCTTTGGTTCTGCTATGGGAGCAGCTTCAGCAATGGCTTCCTACTGGAATTTTGAAGAATTTTGTCCTAAATCTAGATCAATCGCTCTGATACCATGATAGAATCCGAGATCTAATATCATGAACTCGAATTCATACACATGCAAATGAATAATTGAAGGATCAAGCAATATTGTAGAGAGAAAGTAGAGAGAAGGAAGAGAAGAAATGAAACTCTGTATTAACTAATTGAGATGTACTGTATTTAACTAATATAACCACCTTCACGGTGGTTAGTGGAGACAGCATGTGAAATGACAAAAATACCCCTTCTTAATATTCTATACTATACACTAAACTACTCTTCTCTTAATAAAAAGATATTTGTAGGTAATTTTCAAAAATATGAGATTTAGTAAGTAAGGTAATTACCCTCTATGACTAAACTCTTATCACATTGTGTTGTAAGTTATGCATGCTGCATATGTATTGTATGCATGAAGCTCTTTCCTGGACGTGAAAATTTTGAATATTGCATGGAAGTGGGACATACTTTGCACGTTGGGAATATTAAGGATATCATCAATCCCACAGTTGATTCACTGTGTGATCCCGTAACGCAAATAATATAATCATATCGCGTATAAATTATTAAATTATTAGAAGGCTATTATTTATAACCTCAAAACTCAAAAGTCTTTGATTGAAATGTGCGATTCAATTTTAAACATCAAATATCCAAACCCTCGTTTGTTCAGCATACTTGGTGATCTTTTTAACATTTTATGTATGTATTCTTGCTTTGCGTTTCTTCAAAAGCCACCTAATTTCCAACTTATTTGTTAATTGAAAGATTCAATTAGACTTGTTCCTCCAAACAATTTTTGATCGCAAGATACAACTATATTTCACGATTAATTACCTATTAATCCTATAATTTGTGGATTTTATTAGTTTGGTATTGTATATTTTTGTATGAGTATGAACGACTTTCTCCATACATGAGTCCAGATTTAGCTCTTAATGTCATCAGTGTAATAGTGACTTTTCAATTCTTCTTTAATTTGGGGTTTGAAAGTTAATATCAAAAGCAATACCTAGGGACTAGGTTGCAGTAAATATGACATAAGGAGATCTGTATTTGCAAAAGCTATGCAAATATAACTATTAAGGAGGTCTCTATCGGCAAATTAAAGCTATCATCACCAGTGTAATTAAGAAATTAAAGTCTCCATCTGCAACTTAGCAGTTCTACTATATTATCTGCTCTGGATATAGAGGTCGTACGATATATGCCCTTGTGTTATTTTTTAGGAAAAGAATTAAAGAAGTGTAGTGTTTTACCTAAATAAGTGGTTTGGTGGCAGATCTCTCCTCGATAGATAATGATAGAGACATTTTAAATTGTTATATCAGTCAAATATGATCATAAATACTTAGATAATGACATTTTAGATTCTGATCTCACTCAAATATGATCGTAAATAATAGATAGTGACATGTTAAGTTTTGTGACCAATCAAAATGTGGTGATGTATAATTAAAATTGTCGTCTCCAACCAAAATTAGGCATGCTTCTTGTAATTAAATTTCTTTGGGTATCCAATGTTTTATATCCGTTGTACTTATTTTCATATACCGTCAAACTTTTCTACAGCAGTATCGTTTGATCCGAGGTTTTTTAGCTTTTATAAAGAATGCTTGTTATACACCTATAACAATATTTGACGCTTAAATATCTTTTGGCTGTTATAGATAAAACTTATCCAAAAATTAATTATTTTTCTTTTTTAATGTTAAAAGATAAGAAAAATCTTCAAATTTAAAATCACATAAGATATGCCTATTTCACTAGGTATATATTGAAGAAAGCTAATGCATTATTAATAAATTAATTAACTAAACGTACAAAGATTTAAGCTCTAAGGTACACCATTTAAAGCTACTAGAAAAATAAATTCTTTCAAGATTGATGGAATAACTTTGTAGTTGTAGTTGTTTCATAGATTTCATTCTCTTACTACATATATAATGCTTGAATTAACGAAGTTTTGAGTCTAAATTTTCAATGAAAAAGTATCCAATAAAAAATATGTCATGCGCGAATCTTCAAATCTTGTGTCTTATGCAAAATAGAAACTTTGTTCAATGGAAAGATTGTTATCCATCTTTTTTGAATTGTTATTAGTATTCTTAAAGATTCTATATAGTTGTTATAGAGGGATAATTTTATAAAGAGCGTTCTATTATAAATATACATGGTTGTTGTTGTTATAGGTAAAAAGCAGTTACAGAAAGGTAAAATATAACTTAAAAAATCAATTTTAAGAAAAACTTGACATTTATAATGAATGACTGTTATATAAGGATGTTGTTATAGAAGTCTCACGGTATACAATATGAACTTTGCAAGGCTAATGGATGAACTGATCATATCAAAGCTTGAATAACTACATAATTAAATGCGCGTAATGGTTTTTAACTTCTTATTAAATCCTCTTCATTAGAATTAAAAGCTAATTTCTCGAAGTCCCTATAGAGGTATTTGTTCTCCGGATAAAAGAAAAAAAAAACAAAGAAAGGGAAAAGGGAAAAGGGGGAAGGGAAAAGGGAAAAAGGGGAAGGCAGCAAAGCTGCGGCTAAAAAGAAATAGAAGTTAAATCATTAAAAAAAATCATAGAGGAAAAAGTGACGAGAGCTTCTGGTTCCAAAGTAGGGGGAAGTCAAGCAAAGTTCCATAACTGCTAACGACTCGGTGCTTCAATATTATTATTCTCAACTATTGTTATTCTAAATTCAAGGTATATCTTATTATTTCATTAATATGGGTGCCTTTAATTTATCATGGTTTCAGTTAAATAGTGATATTAGTAACTCAATAAGTTCCAATTGATTTGGATGCGAGAATGTTCATGAATAAGAAATCAGATTTTTATATTTGATGGATTAGTTGAAAAAAAAAACAGATTATTATTTAGAATCTTATGGAGATAGCAACAAAGAACTTAATCAATTTGTTGTATTTTTAACAAGTTATTAAGAGGACACAAAATGTAAATTTATTATTACTAATTCTGCGAATTCCCTATATGATTTAGTAAATGAGTAGTACAAAGATTTTTAATTTTGGAAGAGTAAATTAGCGATAAAGAGTTATTTTCCTTTTTTTAAAAGGATGATACATAGTCTAAGGGATGCCATAAAGTGGAACCAAGATGTTAGTTATAACCGGGGAAAAAAAATCTACTAAAAGTGAAATAGATTATAGAGATCAAGAGTGGTAACACTAGACTTATATTGATTTACAGATTGCAGACAAATTGAGCATTTGGATCGATAAAAAGTCGAGTTCTGATCAGTTGGCATCAAGAGATGAGTAGTAACCTTACCGCAATTTGGGTTTCTACAACTAGCATGATTTACATATAATTTTAATATGAACATGTTACCGACTGTTTTGAATTTGCATGTGGGATGAGTCCTTTACTTGATATGATATAACTATATTTATTTGAGATAATTACCGTTATTTTGAATATTCTCATTGTTACTGAATATGTTTTACCGTTACTTGAGATAAGATTTACCGTTATCAAAATGAAATTTTATGATTTGATAAAAATTGAAATGCCCTATATTGTTTTAAAATATTTTCGTACGACGGATTACAGAGACAAATATAAATCGGAGTAGACTTTGAAGGATCCCGTAGCTAACGACAAGTTCGTTAGACCGGTGCACCTTGTAATTACTGATTACCGTTATAGCCCTCGCTAGCGGGAAGGTAGAACTAGCATACCGTTACTGATTTCCCTCTAGTAGGGACTATCGTTATATTTGACTTCTCGCGAAGAAGTCTACAGTTATACCGATTACATGATCCATTCATTGAAACCTCCCAAACACGAATATTGATATTATACAGTATTTACCGAGCTTATTACCGAATTGTCAATTGAATTATATTACATGAAAAAATATGATGAGACTAATTATTGTCTATTATTTCTGAAAGGGCATTCTTATAATATTTTCGGTTTAATATATATATATATATATATACTAGTATATTTTCTGACTTGTACCCAATAAAGTAACGATTCGGCCGGTCGTTCCGAGAGTTCAGCCCCGTTTCTCCATTTCTGCTTCATTCTTATATGGTTCAGCTCTTTTATGTTGCGTTGGGTTGATTGGTTCGGGTTCGGAGTGGTTGTGGAGAGGAATGAGACACTTAGTCTCTTAAGTTGGTGATTTAGTTAGAAGAGTTAACCGAAAGTTGACTTATACTAACGTGGCTCAGATAGCTTCATTAGGTGATTTGGGACTTAGGAGTGTGGAATGTCATTCGGAGGTCCGGAGTAGATTTAGGCTTGAATTGGCGAAATTAGATTTTTGGCGATTTTCGGTCGGCAGTGAAAAATTAGCTATCGGGATCGGAATGGAATTCCGGAAGTTGGGATAGGTTCGTATGGTCATTTGGGATGTGTGTGCAAAATTTAAGGTTATTCGGACGGGGTTTAAGTGGTTTCGGCATCGTTGGCGAATTTCAGAAGTTTAGAAATCCTTAGGGTTGAATTATGGATCTATTTGGTGTTTTGATGTTGTTTTGGGTGTTCCGAGGGTTCGACTAAGTTCGAGTGATCATATCTGACATAAGGGTGCCATTGGTTGAGGTCCCGAGGTCCTCAGGATGAGTTCAGATGGTTCACGGATGAGTTTTTGGCATTAGAGTGTGCTGGTGTGATTCTGTTCTGTGATTCCGCAGATGCGGATGGGTGGCCTCAGGTGCAGTCACCGCAAGTGCGGATTAGTCGTCGCAGGTGCGACGTTTGGGCTAGTTGAGGTTCATCGCATATGCGGAGATGTTACCGCACCTGCGAGCCCGCAAGTGCGGCTGTTTGGACGCAGGTGTAGAAAATGGAAAAATAATGGGAGCCGCAGATGCGCACCTACGACCGCAGGTGCGACAAAGAGGCCACAGATGCGGAAATCGCTGGGCAAATCATATAAATAGATGCCTTTGCGAATTTTTGGCTTATTTCATCAATTTTTCATGCGGGTTGGAGCTTGTGGGAGCAATTTGAAGAGAGAATTCAAGGGAATTTCGTGGAGGTATGATTCTTGGACCTAAAACTCAATTCTATGGTGATATTTGACTGATTAAACATGAAATTTATGAAAATTAGTGGTTAAAATTGCGGGTTTAGGGCTTGAAATTGGAGTTTAAATTAGGGATTTGAGGGGCCATTTGAGGTCCGATTTGGATGATTTGGTATGTATAGACTCGTGAGAGGATAAGGGTTCTAGTGTTGTGATTTTTATCAGAATCCGAGTTGTGGGCGCGGGGGTCGGGTTTGGCCAATTCCGAATTTTTGATGTAAATTGATTATTTTCGAGTGGGCTTTGTTCCTTTGGCATATTTTGATGATATGAATCTGTTTTTGAATAGATTCGAGGCGTGTTGAGGTCGAGTCAAGTGGCAAGGGAATCACGGAGTAGATTTTCATCCGGTTTGAGGTAAGTAATGATTGTAAATCTTGTCATGAGAGTATGAAACCCCGGACTTCACATTGTATCACTATTTTGGAGTGGCGCACATGCTAGATGATGAGTGTGTGGCGTACACCGTGGGGGATTGTGACTTGGTCCGTCCCGTAGCAACTAATAAGTTGCGTATTTGATTTCAAATCATATGATACTTTATGTTTTAAGGAATATTATTATGTTTTGGGTTGAATGCCGTATTTGGGCCTCGTACCAAGTGTTTGTACCCCTTGGGGGATTTTTACTACTATTTCCTTACTGTTTTGATTCGAAAGTTACGCTCAATCATGATTTTACCTGATTATTGTTTAATTGAGTTTCATTACTCCACTTTGATGCATATGAAAGATGTTTTGGGACGAGTTCCCTGTTTTTACTGATAGCCCGAGTGGCTTTTGAGGGGTTTCTGACTGAGTGAGGCCGAGGGCTTATGTTGTGAGGATATTATGGGATTGGGTTGTGCGCCGCAGCATGTTACACTGTTTATGATATATTAGAGGCCAAGAGCTTGAGTGATTATGCCACGAGATGGCTTGTTATAGTGCTTGGGCTGTACGAGCCCCCTCCGGAGTCTGTACACCCCTAGTGAGTGCAGGTACCTACTGAGTGTGAGTGCCAAGTGCTGAGTGACGAGTGATTGGGAGGCATGAGTGACTGATTGCGAGTGATGTTAAGTCCGAGGGGCTGATTCCGAGTGATTGTGAGGCGTGCTGAGTGATTGATTCCGAGTGATGTTAAGCCTGAGGGGCGATTTGTGAAATATGTTTTTGGCCCGAGAGGCTATTGATGATTTCTGTCATTTTTACACTAAATTCTCCTTGAATTTATATGGAAACTGTTGAAAAGACAATTTCAAAGGATTTTTACTGAAATCGGCTTTAAGCGTTATGAATTGTCGTATCTACGATTTTAAAAGAAGAATGGTAGTTGTTGTGGATTGATGAATTGTTTTTATGTGTTCGTATTTCTCAGACCTTATTTACTCTCATTACTACTGAGTTGGCATACTCACATTACTCGCTGCACCTTGTGTGCAGATCCAGGTGCTCAAGCGGAGTGAGTTATTTACCTGTCTCAGGGACTCTCGGAGATTTTGTGAGGTAGCTACACGCGTCCGCATCCTGCTTTCTCCTTCTTACTTCTGTAGTAGTTGCATCTCCTAGACTTATCTTGTATCAGAGATACTGTGTCAGACTTGTACATTTTCTTTAGATGCTCGTGACCAGTGACTCCGGAATTTTGGGTTGTATCTATCATTCAACATATCTTAGTCTGTCTAAAAATGCTTAAATGAAACTTTTATAAATTATTGGATTAGAAATGATATAAATGAAAAGTTCTTTATGTTTTTGGAAAATGATTTTGCTGGTTTAGTATTAGTATCACGATGGGTGCCATCACGGCCAGGGTAGTTTTGGGGTCGTGACAAAAAATTGTTGTGGTTAAGTGTTATTACTCACTGACCTAGCAGCTCATGGTTTAGTGGCTATTAACTTTGTATAGCTACCGTATACATGATTACTTTCCATAGCTACCTTTCAGCCGTTGTGGTAATGTATTCGATGTATTCGAGCTACTATTCATGAATAATCAGCTTAAAAACAGGTAGCCTAGCTGTCAGCCGTTGTATTCACATGTATTCATAAATATAATGTAATAATAGGTTTCTTCAGTTGTTTAATAACGGAAAAATGCTAATTTAATTGGATATACTCCTAATATAACTCACCTAAATCAATTATAACACACAACATTATCAATATAATTAATGAGAAGATTTATCAGACGGTAAACACAAATAAATAGAGCATTCTTCAGAGTTTCAGTCCCTTTTTTTTTTCTGATACAACTCGAGTTTTTTTCCTGACATTGTTCGATGTATTCAAGTTTATTTTTGTATTCACAATATTTTATTTATTCCTAATACATGGTATTACTTCTTTATTGAGTATATTTCATTGGTTGTATTCATTGATTTTCTACTGTATTCATTGTATTGTTATTTTAAATACAAATGAATATTGTTAGGTTGAAAATACAAATGAATACAGTTAGATTGAATGCATAACTAATTGATGAATAATATCAAAATGATAGAACTAACAATGTATTTAAAAATGTTGGTGTATGAACTCAAATACATATTGATACATCTACAACAGTCAAAAATTATTGTAGAAAATAAAAATTAGTGTATGCCTTATCGAATACATATAAATACATCTAAATTCAAGAAGAGAAAACCAGTGTATAAATATGTATGCCTTATTAGATACATATAAATACATCTAAATACAAGAAGAGAAAACCACTGTACAAACTAAAAATCTCAAACCTAATCCTAATCTCATTAGCCGCTGCCACCCTCTCCTCTATCCTTTCCTCTTCCATGTCAACATTCAAAATCAATTCAGCAAAACCACTGTAACAATAAAAATACCAAACCTAATCCAAATCTCATTAGCCGCTGCCATCCTCTCCTCCGTCCTTTCCTCTTCCATGTCAACATTCAAAATCAATTCAGCTATGAATAGACCATGTCCGCTTCACTTTGGGAAAAGATATAACTCATATCAGAAACCTTGATTAAGACATTTTGAAACTCATATTAATAGAGATGAAATCCAGCAAATCTACTCTAAGGTTTGAGAATAATCTAGAGAGAGAACCTGCAAATAAAAGAGAATCGTGGTTCAACAATGGCGTTGTGAGAGGGAGGTCGTGTAGAGAGAAATAAGATACTATGCAATGATTTTGGGAGAGAATAAAATGAAAGAATGAGAGAGAAAAATATTAGACAACATATTTAATGGCTTAATTGTAGGAAGTGATTATAAATACAGATTTTGCTATAAAAATAAAAATGTAGCTATAGAAAATAATATTTTAAAACAATTTTATTTATAATAAATAGGATGTAAAGCTTTGCTATATGAGGTAAAATTTTCGTTAATTTAATTTGATGTACTTAACTTTTAAAATATTTTTGTCAAGAAATCTGCTTATTTTCTGTATAACGAGAAAAAATAATTGCGAGTGTGCGTAATAACTCATATGTTCGTTCCTTTTCTTTTCAATTGCATAAAGCAACTTTGGTAGGTAGACCTGAACAATTTCTCTGTATATGCCATTAGGGATTTTAACTTGGAGCTGTAAAAACTCCTGTTATAGCTATTGTGGTCCTATTTGGACCTTTCTTCATCCGTTGTTGTCGAGAACTTGATCCAACTGCATGGATAATGATGGATGTTACAATGATAACAACAAACTTTATGAGGGGAAACTGAGCTTAGGAAATAAGAGTAGGTACATAACCTACGTAACTTGCATGGTTCCTACCCTCAAATATGAATTACTACAAATGGTACCTTTGTTGGATAAAAAAAAGACAAGTAATACCAAAAAAGGAAAAAGTTAGTAAGACCACATTTCAGAGAATTAGCCTTGGTATATCGATAATTAATTTTTATTATCTTAACTCTTGTCATGCAATATTAAATGGGAAAGAAATATTTTTTTCGGTAAAATTTCATTCTATTTAACCAAAAAGTTCAATACAATACAGGAACTGGTGAGCTCTACTATAACCTATACAAGGTTTTGATTCAACTATAACCTAAACACATCCTAATGCCTATAAAATATGCACCATAGACAAATAGACATTACATTTCACAGAACATATAAGCTAAACTTGTCTAAGAAAACCAGTTCAATGCCTCCACATGCTTCTGCCAGCTGAGGTATGAGTTGCCTCTGGTATGTATAATCCTTGCAATTTCTCTACACATTCTATATGGGGATGAGCTGCCACTCTGAAATCTGATCTTGTTCCTATCTCGCTATATGAGATATACCATCATCCCAAAGACAACTAAGACAATTGTCCCAAATCCTTTCTTTTTCCTAGAACAGGTTGTCACCCAATTCACCTCTTCCTGCCATGTATTTATCTGCCTTGGACAACCAAGCCAATTCAGTAGCCTTTGACAGATATTCTTCGTGTAATTACAACCAAAGAATAAGTGTTCAAAGTGTTCATCATCCAGGCCACAGAATACACAATCTTGAGGAAGTTGAATACCAATTTTCTGTAGCCTCTCAAAAGTAGGTAGTCTACCCTGTACAGCTAGCCATAAGTTGAATTTGTGTCTAGTATGTATATGTGGTTGTATGATTAAACTCTTCCAGTGCACCTTTTGGATTTGAGGAATCTATATCTCATATAACTTTTTGATGCTGAATCTTCCATCAGTACTTTGCAATTTCATCAGTCTTGAAGTCAGGTCACCTTGCATGGTAGGTAGATCAAGGATAAGCTTCCTGAGCTCAAGAATTTTCCTCACTATCCAGGCTGCATTCTTGGGTATAAACATAATATTGACAGTCTGGTTCTTGATGTAGTAAGCATAGATCCACCCGATCCAAAGGAAATCCTTCTTCTTGATGATAACGCATAACTGTTTTGCCACTGCTGCTTTATTCCAGTTGTACAGGTTTATAACATTTAGTCCTCCAGCTGATTGTGGAAAGCATATCCTCTCCCAAGACACTAATGCTTTCTTAGAGATATTTGCTTTTCCTGTCCATAGGAATGTCCTGCATGTGGCTTCAATCATTTTCAAAACCTTCTTTGGCAATACAAATATTTGTGCCCAATATGATTGTACCCCAAAGATCACTAATTTTATGAGCTGCAATCTTCCTGAGTTTGATAGTAGCTTTGATGTCCAACAACTTATCCTTGCAGTGAACTTTTATACCAGTGGCAAGCATTTGTTAATTGACAATTTCCTTGATGCTAGTGGAGTACCCATATATTTGAATGGAAATGTGCCCTTATTATATCCCAACTCTTGCAAGATGTATTTCTTCAAATTTGCAGAAATGCCAACAAGGTAAATAGAGCTCTTATCTGCATTTTCCTGTAATCCTGAGGCCTTTGATAATTTCATAAAATCCTGATGAAGCAACCTAATAGAAGGGAGGTCTGCTCTACAAAACATCAACATATCATCAACAAAACACACATGGATCACTCCCAACTTTTTGCATTTAGGGTGGAAGAAAAACTCCTTGTTCAAAGCAAACTGATCAAATTCCCTATGTAGATATTCCATGGAAAGCACAAATAGGTAAGGTGACATAGGGTCACCTTGCCTTATTCCTCTTTGGACTTTGAAGGGATTATTAAGCCCGCCATTCAGTGTTAAGGAAGTGACAATTGTTATATATTCCATTATCCCCTCAATAAAGTTATGCGGGAATCCCAGTTCAATCAGAAGTATTTTCAGAAAATATCAATCCAATGTGTCATAGGCCTTCCTAAGGCCAACCTTAAGTACACACCTTTCTGAAATTCCCTTCTTGTTATAGCCTTTGAATAGTTCATGAGTGAACAATATATTATCAGTGATGCTCCTTCCTTTAATGAAAGCTGATTGAGATACTCCAACCAGATGACCTATCACTTTCTTAAGTCTCCTAGTGATCACTTTACTAATGATCTTGTACATGTTTGTGTAGCATGCTATAGGCCTATAGTCCTTAACCTGAGTGGGGTTGGGGACTTTTCGAACTAGAGTGATAGCAGTTCAATTGATGGCCTTGTTCATTTTTCCCGTTTGGAAGATATCTAGTACATCAGCAAGCACATCACCTTTTACCTCCTCACAGTGTTGTGTGAAGAATTCAATTGGAAATCCATCAACTCCTAATACTTTGTCAGTTGGCATGATTTTAACAGAATAAAAAAATTCCTCTGCTGTGACTTCCTTGATCAACTCAAGTTGTTGTAGTCTTGTCAGGAAGGACCCTTTCTTAATCACCTCAGAAATTGGGCAAGGGAGAATGTGTGATGACTCTCCCATCAGCTTCTTGAAGAAAAAGAGGAGTTGGTCCTCTACCTGCTTTGGTTCTGTGATCTTGATTCCTACATCATTATGTATAGAGTTAATTGTATTAGTGCTAGTGCGCATATTCCACTGAGTATGGAAATATTTTGTATTAGCATCTCCATATTGTATCCATGTGGCTCGTGATTTCTGCCTTAGAACATGTTCCTCCACATTGCTCCACCTTTCCACTTCTATTTATGCTTCTTTCTCCGGTTCTATATAGATCTGGCATAATGGTTGTAGGGAGATATTGTATTGTGCTAATTCCAATTTCTGCTTGGCTTGATTAAGCTTTTGTTGATAAGAGGCCATGTAAGTAATTAACTCCCTCAGTACCTCCTTTAGCCTCTTAAGTTTCTGCCATGTTCTGAACATCCCTGCATCTCTATAATCCTGTACCCACATTTCTTTCATAATCCCTGCAAAATTTGGGTGGTGTAATATTGTTTGATATAGCTTAAAGGGGCTAGGATTCAAGTTTTGTTGGTGTATTGAAAAGTTACATTTGAGCAAGGTAGGTGAATGGACTAAAACTCCATGATTCAAATACTCTGCTTCAATATGGCCATAGTTCATCAGCCAATTATAATTTTCAAATGCCCAGTCAATCTTGATGTATACTATTGCATTGTCACCTCTTTTGTTACACCATGTGTAATACCATCCTGTGCTCTTTAAGGGATTAAATTGCAGTCGATCCAATAGTTCCTTGAAGCTATGGGTCTCTGCCTGCGTTATAGGGGCCCTAATCCTATCCTCTGTATGAATCACATTGTTAAAATCACCACATACAAGCCATTCAGTTGTAATATGAGCTCCTATAGAAGCAATCTTATCCCATAGTTGTTGTCTCTGCATCAAGTCATTAATTGCATAAATCACAGTGATAAGCAACCTTATTTGACAATTTGAGTCCTCCACTTAACAATGGAGGAACTAAGCATTAACTTCTAATATGTGAAGCTTTATATGAGGTTTCAACAGTAGTCCTTCTCTACCTTTTGTTTCAAAAACTTAAGCTACTTAGACTGATGCTGGCAATCTCCAAATACGACCACTATAAGCATGATCATAGTGTCACCGAGTCATGAGTTACAACATCAAAATATCAAATTACAGAGCCGACACAGAGTTGTCTGATATAAGTAAATATGACGAGAAGGAGATAATCGAGGCTGCGATCGCCAACTGCTACCTCGATGCCTCCCAAGGAACTCTGGCTGCAGCTCAGCAATCACTATCGGGTCCCGATGTACCTACATCTACACACAAGGTGCAGGGGGTAACGTGAGTACACCAACTCAGAAGTAACGAACCCAAACTACGAGCTGAGAGGTAGTGACAGACTAAACCTCAATAATTGTAATGAAAATAGTACACAGAATTTAGGCATGCTCAAAGTTTCAATGGATAATGAAACAGAATATGACCGATATGATAAGTAACCCAGGTATATCTCAGTACACTACATGCCAATGTATCAACAATGTGGGAATGCACATAGTGCTCACAGCTCTCACACAAAAGTCCACTTAGTACTGTATATGGATCTCAGGCCCAGGGAAAATCCATCCCGGAATATACATAAACACTGGTGACCGTAGTCACTCAGTACTGAGGAAAAGGCCAATCCAGCCCCCACGGAGAAGATCCACCTCCGGGATACAACCCTCGGACAAGATCCATGTCCAGGGACGATCCATCCCTCACATATCATCAACTTTGGACAAGATCCATGTCCAGGGAAGATCCATCCCTCAATATCAATGCGCTCACTGGGGTGTAAAGACTCTGGAGGAGCTCCTATTGGCCCAAGCGCTATATCAAGCCAATTAAGGCATGATCAGAGTATCGCTGCGGTGCGCAGTCCGATCTCATAACTATCTCAATAACAGGCTCTCGGCCTCACTCAGTCATTACTCTCTAGTCTCGCTCACATGGGCTCACAGATGCATGAACTATCTCGAAACAATGATAAATATATAAAATCAATAATTAGCGAGATTGAGGCATGAAATGATATGCTATGACAGGACTGAGTATACAAAATCAAATAAACACATAAGGAGACAGCAATATACGACCACTCGGGTCTCAGCATTTTCGGCGTGAAGCCCTAGCATTTTACTTAGCATGATTTCTAGCATGTTCACATTAACCACGTCAATAAAAGTGCGGATATCAATCCGAAATAGCTACCAGACAGTGCCATGGGATGTCCAGGAGACAAATCACTCGGTGTACGCCCGCACACCCGTCACTTGGCATGTGAGTCACCTTAATTATAATCATATAGCATATAGTTTGGGATTTCAAACCCTCAGAACCAGGTTTGGAAACGTTACTTAGCTCAAAACCGGCTAAAATCCTCAATGCCTTTGCCTCTAGACTCGGCCTCTGATTGCTCCAAATCTACCAAAAACATATTTACATAATTAATATATGCTAAGGAACGAATCCCACTCGAAAATTATCAAATTCAACCAAAAATCCCAAAATTGGCCAAACCCGACCCCCGGACCCACATCTCGAAATTCGATAAAAATTATAAAACTGGAATGCTTACACTCTCATGAGTTCATACATACCAACTACACCAAAATCCGACAACAAATGGCCCCTCAAGTCCTCAATTCAAAGTCTAGAACCTCAAACCCTAATCCCTCAAATTACACCATTAAATCCCGCTAATGTCATGATTAATCAGTCAAATACCAACATAGAATCGAGTATTAGGTTGAAAAATGTTAACTCAATGTGTTTCCCTCGAATCCCTCTTCAAAATCCCTCAAAAAGCTCCAAACCCGTATAGAAATGGTGAAATATAAGAAAATTCCCGAAGGCATTACAGACCTGCTCCAACTTTCGGAATTCCATTCCGACCCCGATAGCTAATTTTTCACTACCGACCAGAAATTGCCAAAAACTCAATTTCGCCAATTCAAGTCTAATTCTACTCCAGACCTTTAAACCACATTCCGAACACACTCTTAAGTCCCAAATCACCTAACGAAGTTATCCGAGCCCTAAAATCCGCATTCGGAGGTCGTTAGCCTAATAGTCAACTTCTGGTTGACTTTTCCAACCATAAGGCCAACTTAAGAGACTTAGTGTCTCATTTCTCAACACGATCACTCCGGACCCGAACCAACCGATCCAACACATCGAAAATAGGCTAAGCAATATATGACAAAGCAGAAACAGGGGAAATAGGGCTAATCTTACAGAACGACAGACCGGGTCGTTACATTCTCCCCCTGTTAAACAGACGTTCGTCCTCGAACGGGTCTAGAAACATATCTGGAGTCTCAAATAAGTGAGGATATCTACTCCGCATCTCCCGCTCAGTCTCCCAGGTGGCCTCCTCCACCGGCTGCCATCTCCATTGCACCTTTACTGAAGATATATCCTTAGACCTCAACCTTCTAACATGACGACCCAAAATAGCCACAGGCTCAACCTCATATGACATATCACCCTCAAGCCGAACCGAGATGAAATCCAAGACATGAGACGGGTCACCAACATACTTTTGAAGCATGGAAACATGAAACACCGGATGAATACTCAATAAGCTGGGTGGCAAAACAAGTCTATAAGCCACATATCCAAGCCTCTGAAGCACCTCAAAAGGCCCAATGAAGCGAGGGACAACTTGCCCCTCTTCCCGAACCGCATAACACCCTTCATGGGTGACACCTTCAGTAGCACCTTCTCCCCAACCATGAAAGACACATCCCGGACCTTCCGGTCCGCATAACTCTTCTGCCTAGACTGCATCGTGCGAAGCCGCTCCTAAATCAACTTCACCTTATCCAACGCATCTTGTACCAAGTCTCTGCCCAATAGCTTAGCCTCACCCGGCCTGAACCAACCAATCGGAGATCTACACCTCCTACCATATCAAGCCTCGTACGGAGCCATCTGGATACTCGACTGATAGTTATTATTATATGCAAATTCCGCGAGTGGCAGAAAATGGTCCCATGAACCCCCGAAATCAATGACACAAGCACGCAACATGTCCTCCAGAATCTGAATAGTGCGCTCTGACTGCCCGTCCGTCTGAGGATAAAATGTTGTGCTCAACTCGACCTGAGTACCCAACTCTCTTTGCACGGTCCTCCAAAACTGATATGTGAACTGAGTACCTCTTTCAGAAATGATAGAAACAGGAACACCATGCAACCGGACAATCTCCTTGATATAAATCTCAGCTAACCGCTCTGAAGAATAAGTAGTACCAACAGGAATGAAGTGCGCAAACTTGATCAACCAATCCACAGTGACTCATATGGCATCGAACCTCCTTGAAGTCCGGGGGAGCCCAACTACAAAGTCCATGGTGATCCACTCCCACTTCCACTTCGGAATATCCAACCTCTGATGCAACCCACCTGGTTTCTGGTGTTCATACTTGACCTGCTGGCAGTTGAGACACCGATCTACAAACCCAAAAATATCCTTCTTCATCCGTCTCCACCAATAATGTTGTCTCAGATCCTGATACATCTTCGCGGCACCCGGATGGATGGAATACCGCGAGCTATGGGCCTCATCTAGAATCAACTCTCGAAGCCCATCCACATTGGGCACACAAATTCGACCCTGCATCCTCATGACCCCATCATCTCCAATAACTACATCCCTGGCATCACCTCGTCGGACATTGTCTTGAAGAACGAGAAAGTGTGGGTCATCATACTGGCGTTCTCTGATCCGGTCATAAAGAGATGACTTGGAAGCTACATGAGCTAATACCCGACGGGGCTCTGATAGATCCAATCTCACCAACTGTCCTGCTAAGGCCTGAACATCAAGTGCTAATGGTCTCTCTACTGCTAGAAGATATGTTAGACTCCCCAAACTCTCTGCTCTGCGACTCAAGGCATCGGCCACTACATTAGCCTTCTCCGGATAGTATAGAATAGTGATATCATAATCCTTGAGGAACTCCAACCATCTCCTCTGACGCAAATCCAAATCTTTCTGCTTAAACAGATGCTGCAAACTACGGTGATCAGTAAAAACCTCACAATGCACCCCGTACAAATAATGACGCCAGATCTTCAAGGCGTGAACAATGGCTGCTAGCTCGAGATCATGCACTGGGTAATTCTTCTCATGATTTTTCAACTGGCGCGAGGCGTAGGCAATCACCCTACCCTCCGACATCAAAACACAACTGATGCATATCCTCTAGGCATCACAATATACAGTATAAGAACCTGAAACTAATGGAAATATTAACACTAGAGCGGAGGTTAATGCAGTCTTGAGATTCTGAAAGATCTCCTCACACTCTTCTGACCACCTGAATGGAGCACTCTTCTGGGTCAATCTGGTCAAGGGCGAAGCAATAGAAGAAAACCCCTCCACAAAGCGACAGTAATATCCCGCCAAACCATGCAAGCTCCTAATCTCTATTGCTAAGGAATGTCAGGGCCAACTCTGCACCGTCTTTATCTTCTTCGGATCAACCTGAATACCCTCACTGGACATCATGTGCCCCAAGAAAGCTACTGAGCCAAGCCAAAACTCACACTTAGAAAATTTTGCATAAAGCTTATCCTCCCTCAATCTCTGCAAAAGAACTCCCAAATGCGGAGCGTTCTCCTCTTGGCTATGAGAATATACCAGGATGTCATCAATGAACACAATAACAAAAGAATCCAAGTACGGCTGAAACACGGTGTTCATCAAATCCATGAACGATGGTGGGGCATTGGTCAGCCCAAAAGACATCACCATAAACTCATAGTGACCATAACGCGTCTTGAAAGCTAGCTTGGGAATATCGGAATCCCGAATCTTCAGCTGATGATACCTGGATCTCAAATCAATCTTAGAGAACACTCTGGCTCCCTGAAGCTAGTCAAACAAATCATCAATATGAGGCAAGGGATACTTATTCTTGATTGTGACCTTGTTCAATTGCCTGTAGTCAATACACATCCTCATGGAACCATCTTTATTCTTTATAAATAGCACCGGTGCACCCCAAGGCGACACACTAGGACGAATAAACCCCTTATCTAGGAGTTCCTGAAGCTTCTCTTTCAATTCCTTCAACTCCGTCGGTGCCATATGATACGGTGGAATAGAAATGGGTTGAGTGCCCGACACCAAATCAATACCAAAATCAATATCCCTATCAGGTGGCATGTCTGGCAAGTCAGCAGGAAACACGTCCAAAAAATTACGGACCATAGGAACAGAATCAATAGTGGGAGTCTCAACACTGACATCCCTCACAAAAGCCAAATATGATAAACACCCTTTTTCTACCATACGATGGGCCTTCAGGTATGAAATCACCCTACTAGGCACATACTTAACAAAGCCTCTCCACTCAACTCTCGAAAATCCTAGCATCGCTAAGGTCACAGTCTTAGCGTGACAATCTTGAACAGCGTGACACGGAGATAGCCAATCCCATGCCCAATATCACATCAAAGTCAACCATGTTAAGCAATAACAGATCCACTCGGGTCTCCAGGCCCCCAATAGATATCACACACGACTGATACACATGGTCCACAATAATAGTATCACCCACCGAGGTCGACACATGAGCAAATATAACTAAGGACACACGAGGCATATCCAGAAAATGAGCAAAGTATGATGAAACATAAGAATACATGGAACCTGGATCAAATAAGACTGAAGCATCTCAGCGACATACTGAAACAATACCTGTAATCACTCCATCTGAGGCCATAGCATCTGGTCTGGATGGAAGTGCATAAAATCGAGCCTGAACTCCACCTGATTGACCTCCTCCTCTATGGTGGCCTCTAGCTGACTGATCCCTACCCTTAGCTGCCTGGGCGGGTGGTGAAGTAAATGGTTCTGAAGCTGAAAGTTGGCTCCTCTGCTGGAATGAACCACCCGAAAGACGGGGAAAAAACCTCTTGATATGACCCGGATCACTACACTCAAAGCAACCCCTCTCAGCAAATGACGGTGGGGACTGAAGGGAACCCCTAGAACCAGAATAAGCACTAGAAGAACCATGTGCCGAGGCACCCTGAACTGATGGTGACCGAGATGAACTCTAGGCTGGAAGAACACTGAATGAGGAACGACCCGGATGAGAGATGCGGTGACCATTCCGCGATGATGTACCATTGTAGGCTGGGCAGACTGGCTGAGGAGGCCTAAATGAACGGCATATGCTGTGCTGAGACAGACCTCCTGAATGAACAACATCGAAACTACCAGATCCTAGAGGCCTCTTGGCCTCCCTCTCGACTCGCTCCTGGCAGCGAACCGTTTCAATCTCTCTAGCAATGTCAACCACCTCCTCAAAATAAGCACCAGATACGCTCTCCCTGGTCAGAAAAAATCTGAAGCTGATAAGTGAGGCCATTAGCGAACATCCTGATCCTCTCCCTATACGTGGGAACTAGCCAAATAGCATGACGGACCAACTCGGAGAACCTCATCTCATATTGCGTCACGGTCATGTCCCCCTGACGCAACTGCTCGAACTCCCTAGGCAGCTCCTCCCTGCGGGACTGCGGGATATACTTCTCCAGGAACAATGGAGAATTGACGCCAGGTAAGGGGCATTGCATCAACAGGTCTACGCCTCTCATAGTCCTCCCACCAAGCGAGTGCAGCTCCTGAGAACTGGAAGGTAGTAAATGGGACCCCACTGGCCTCCAATATCCCTGTTGTGCGAAGAATCCCTGACACTTGTCTAAGAAGCCCTGGGCATCCTCGCCCTCAGTACCACTGAAAGTCGGAGGCCTGGAGTCTACTAAATCTCTCCAACCTGCGTTGCTCATCATCTGCCAAAGCTGGGACCAAAAAATCCTGGGCTGGGGCAACCGGTTGGGCTGGAGCTGGCCCCGGTGTCTAAAGCCCCTGGGTAACCTGCTTAGGTGTCCGAGCAGCTGGAGTCTGAGTGCCTCCCCCGACCTGAGAAGTAGCGGCAGTAGAAGAAACAACATCTGCTTGTGCACACAGTCAGAATCTTAGCCAGAGTCTCCTGAAGACCCGGGATCACAATAGGCACTGCCGGTGCCTGAGCCGGTCCCACTGGAACAACTGTGGCGGGGACCTGATCCTGAACAATAGAAGGGTCTACAGGTACTGCCCCGACTGCTGCGCGGGCTGCACTCCTCCCTCTGCCACTGCCTCGACCGCGGCCTCGACCTCTCGCTGGTCTAGTTAGTGTCTGGTCGCCCTGATCAGTAGCGCGAGTCCTCACCATCTGTTAGAGAATGAAAACAACAGAAGTTTAGTTCCAGGAATCAACAGGTTCGCACGACAGAATTCAAGAATGTGAGATTTTTTCTAAGGGTTCTGTAGCCTCTCGAAGATAAGTACAGACGTCTTCGTACCGATCCGCAAGGCTCTACTAAACTTGCTCATGACTGGCGAGACCTATATAACCTATCGCTCTGATACCAACTTGTCACGACCCCAAATACCCAGTCGTGATGACGCCTAACGTGAAATCAGGCAAGCTACACATTTCATTTGTTACTAGATAATTTCAGAAAATCCATTATATTTGCAGCAAAAGTCTCATATTTATAAAGCCTTTAAGAGTTTAATCATCATTGAAAATATAAGTAAGAGAAAACCCGAACCCAGATCTAGTGTCACCGAGTCATGAGCTACTACATCAAAATATAAAAATACAAAGCCGACACAAAGTTGTCTGATATAAGTAAATATGACAGGTGGATAGAGAAGGAGATAATCGAGGTTGCGATCGCCAACTACTACCTCGATGCCTCCCAAGGAACTCTGACTGCAGCTCAGCAATCACTACCGGGTCCTGTTGTACCTGGATCTGCACACAAGGTACAAGGGGTAACGTGAGTACACCAACTCAGAAGTAACGAACCCAAAGTACGGGGTGAGAGGTAGTGACGGACTAAACCTCAATAATTGTAATAAAAACAGTACACAGTACTGAGGAAAAGGCCAATCCCAAAATATGCATAAACACCGGTGACCGTAGTCACTCAGTACTGAGGAAAAGGCCAATCCGGCCCCCACAGAGAAGATCCATCTCAGGGATAAAACACTCGGACAAGATCCATGTCCAGGGACGATCCATCGCTCACATATCATCAACTTCGGACAAGATCCATGTCCAGGGAAGAGCCATCCCACAATATCAATGCGCTCATTAGAGGTGTAAAGACTCCGGAGGGGCTCCTATTGGCCCAAGCGCTATATCTAGCCAACGAAGGCATTATCAGAGTATCTCTGTGGTGTGCAGTCCGATCTCATAATTGTCTCAATAATAGACTCTCGTCCCCACTCTGTCATTGCTCTCCAGTCTCGCTCACATGGGCTCACATATGCATGAACTAGCCCGAAACAATGATAAATATATAAAATCAACAATTACCGAGACAGAGGCATGAAATGATATGCTATGACAGGACTGAGTATACAATATCAAATAAACACATAAGGAGATAGCAATATATGACCACTCAGGTCTCAGCATTTTCGGCGTGAATCCCTAGCATTTGACTTAGCATGATTTCTAGCTTGTTCACATTAACCACATCAATAAAAGTGCGGATATCAATCCGAAATAGCTACCAGACAATGCCATGGGATGAGCCAGGCCACAAATCACTCGGTGTACGCCCGCACGCCCGTCACTTGGCATGTGCTTCGCCTTAAGTATAATCATATAACATATAGTTCGGGATTTCGAACCCTCAAAATCAAGTTTGGAAACGATACTTACCTCAAAACAGGAAAATATCCTAGCCCTCAATGCCTTTGCCTCTAGACTCAGCCTCTGATTGCTCCACATATACCAAAAATCAGATTTACATCATTAATATATGCTAAGGAACGAAGTCCACTCGAAAATTATCAAATTCAACCAAAAATCCCGTAATTTGGCCAAACCCGATCCCAGGCCCACGTCTCGGAATTCAATAAAAATTATAAAACTAGAATCGTTACACTCTCACGAGTTCATACATACCAACTACACCAAAATCCGACAGCAAATGGCCCCTCAAATCCTCAATTCAAAGTCTACAACCTAAATCCCTCAAATTACACCATTAGATCCCACTAATTTCATGATTAATTAGTCAAATACCAACATAGAATCGAGTATTAGGTTCAAAAATGATACCTCAATGTGTTTCCCTTGAATCCCTATTCAAAATCCCTCAAAAATCTCCAAACCCGTATAGAAATGGTGAAATATAAGAAAATTCGCGAAGGCATCATTTTATACCTTCTTCCCAGTGATGACCGCTCCTGCGGCTATTTAGTCGCACCTGCGGTCCTAGGTGCGCACCTGCGAAAAATCACCTAAGGGTCAAAACTCGCACTTGCGACTCATCCACCGCACCTGCGATACAACACCAGCCAACCAACCTCCGTACCTGCGATGACCAAAGCGCACCTGCAATGGCCACACCTGCGACCACCCTTCCGCAGGTGTAGAACACCAGAACAGCAATACACCAGCAGAATTTCCAACTTTCAAACTCTCCTACGGCCATCCGAAATCATCCCGAGCCGCTCGGGACCTCAACCAAAAGGACCAACAAGTCATAAATGATCACCCGAAATTAGTCGATTCCTCGGAACACCCAAAATAACATCAACTCACCCAGTTTACTCGAAATTCAATCCTAAGGATTTCTGACCTTCCAAAATTCGACAACGATGCCGAATCTGACCAAACCTCACACGAATGACTTGAAATTTTGCACACACATCCCAAATGACATTATGGACCTGCTCCAACTTTCGGAATTCCATTCCGACCCCGATAGCTAATTTTCGACTGCCGAACGAAAATTGTCAAAAACTCAATTTCGCCAATTCAAGCCTAATTCTACTCCGGACCTTTAAACCACATTACGAACACACTCCTAAGTCCCAAATCACCTAACGAAGCTATCCGAGTTCTAAAATCCGCATTCCGAGGTCGTTAGCCTAATAGTCAACTTTCGGTTGACTTTTCCAACGATAAGGCCATCTTAAGGGTCTAAGTGTCTCATTTCTCACCACGACCAATCCGGACCCGAACCAACCGACCCAACACATCCAAAATAGGCTAAGCAATACATGACAAGGCAGAAACAGGGAAACAGGGCTAATCTCACGGAACGACTGGCCGGGTCGTTACATTATAGATTGCAAGATGTAAGCTTCCAAAGTTGGGTCAGTGCAGCAGAATTTCCTTCTACGCGATCGCGACCCTTGCTTCTACTGTCGCGATTCACAAGGCCTGGATTGCACTTTATTCTTCTCGCTCGCAGCCCAAACCTCCGCGATCGCATAGCACACCTTCGATACCAGTTATCAACAGTTTCAAAAGGCCTAAAAGTGGTCTAAAACCACCACAAAACTCACCCGAGGTCCGAGGAATCCCGTTCAATCATTCTAACAAGTTTATATACCTTATTTAAACTTGTCCGAAGGCTCGGAACACAAATTACAACATCGAAACCAAGAATTAAGGATCAAACTCAATTTCTTAAACTCTCTTAACTTGTAAACCTTCATCCTTTGTCGACGCGTCCGAATCACACGTAAACGGACATCGATAACAACAAAATTAACTTCAAATAAAATTTAAGAAATTCTTAAACTTCCAAAATGCCAATATTCCATAATAAGCGGTGAAACGCTCCCAGACCATCCGATACTCAACCCGAACATACGTTTATGTCCGAAATCATCATACAAACGTATTGGAACCTTCAAATCCCGATTTCTAGGTCATTACTCAAAAGTCATACCTTAGTCAACTCTTCCAACTTAAAGCATCCGAATTGAGAATTTTCCTTCCGAAACAACTCCGGAATTCCCAAAATTAAATTCCGAACACATGTACAAGTCATAATACATGAAGTGAAGCTACTCGAGACCTTAAGCCGCTGAACGAGACGCAAATTCTCAAAATGACTAGTCGGGTCGTTACAAGTAGTGTGTACATAGACCTTGCCCCTACCTTATGAAGGTAGAGGGGATGTTTCCCATAGACTATTGGCTTAAGAAAATAATAAATAAGAAGACACCAACAATAACAATAAATAGTCTATTAGATGTAACAAAAACTTGAGTAAAACAGTTGCTTTACTTGCTTTAGTGAAGGATCGCCCTGAGTCCAGTTTGGTACTCTAACATATTAGCTCAAATATGGCATAAAATAACTTGCAAACCAGAAAGTCACAAAATGCAAAAGCAATGAACTGATTTTCACAAGCAAAGAAGCTCCATATTATAGAAAACAATAGGGAACAACCTCCACCAGGAACAACGAAACACAGAAAAAACTAAATTAAAAAAGATCTAAACGGTAAATCTTAACACAACACATAGTCCTGGAATTTGGAAACTAGAAACAGAAAGCAACATTGAAATAACCATCACCAACTTTTCCATCACTCAAATTCTCAATTCCTACAAAGACACCACCAACAAGATTTACCTTTATAAGGTTGCCTGGGACCTACAATTGAAATAACGATGTAGTTAAAACCTCTGAATATTTTTTTGAAAAAGAAATGTGTACAGCTAATGAAGAAGCTTATCGGTTTAACCGCATAACTAGTTATGGACAAGCAGGTTATCAACATCGAAGATCATCAAAGGAGCATAAGTTCCTGAATCAGTAACAATAAACTCTCTCTGAAACTCGGAAATAACTTAACAATTCCAACCCCATCACACACTTTGCACTAATAGTCAAGAAAAAAACAAACAATTACAGAATACTAGAAACACAAAAAACTACTAGAACACTTTCCTTTTTTACCTTCACAATGCTTGTGGTACTCTGTTTGGTTCAGATATGTGCATTGTTTAGAAGTAATTTCACCACATTTTCACAGAGCATTTGTATTTTTGATATTTTAAATAATATTAGCTCTGATACTTTGAAGCATCACTCACAGTTGATGATGATACCAGTTTGAAGAATATTGTTACTCCAATAAATTATGTTCGATAAATTTTAACATATTTAACCAATATTCGCTATACAAAAAATAGATAGTGATACAAAACTTATTTAATCAAGCTTAAAAAATCAATAAAACTTATTATTATTATTAGTGTTATTGTCTAAAAAAAAATTTAAAAATGCATGCCTTTATTTTAATCATAATTATTATCCTCATTGAAGTTGAAATTATTCTTATATACTATATGATTACTCCTAGAATAGAATAAAAGTGTAAGAAAAGAGGAACAAGATTAACTTACAACAAATATTCTAGTCAAAATTAAAAATCTCAATACATCTCTCAATGTTCTTCACACACAAAAAAAATATTAACAACACTTATAATTATAATAGTATAAAATCTACTTTTTCTAAAAACTATAAAACTTATTTTCATATGAATTTAATTATAGAAATTATTTAATACCTTATTTAAAGAATCTTACAAATATCAAATCCTAAATAATTTGGATTCACATTCCAAATTTGAATTGGTCTACAAATATTTTCACATAAGTCAAAGTTGTATAAACTCAAATTTTATTGTTGGAGCACCTGTTTTCATTTCATATCTCAAACTTGGTATTTTCAAACACTTTTTTTCAATGATTGATAACAATTTTTAATTATTGATGCAGTTCTAACCAACTTTTACTTGATGATGTATGCTCGTATATAAATTTCAAAAGCTCTGGCACAATTTACGGTTATTCCAGAAATAATTCACTCATAATCGTAAACATCTCAATATTGTTATAATTTACTAATAAGGAAGTTCCATAATATGAACTTTTTAATAGTCGTACTGATAGAAAGCAATAGAAATAACTTCCTAACAAGCACAATAAAGAACAAAAAATACAATTAAAACACAACACCATAAACTTAGAATTCGAAAATATTGAAACAAGCAACATAGAAATAACAAGCACTAGCTCATCAACCACTTAAAAAGGCGTTTCAAATTTCTCATAGTAGATGGAGAATCACCAACACTCACAAAGCTGCCTCTAATAAGATTGAACATGATTGAGTCCTACAATAGAAGTAGGGTCATAAAAGTATTGAGGTCATTTAAACTCTGAATTTTTTGGAAAAAAAAGATATGAAGCTAAGGAAGAAATTTCCAATTTTACCCCTATCCACCACTGAAGATATACTCATGGATAAGCATGTCACTAATGTTGAATCTGCGGTAATGTACTCTCTTTTGGAACCGCTAAAGAGAACCAAATACCGAAAAAATAAATTACGTAATAACAAACAAATGATTCAACATTATTGGCCATATAGAAGAAACCAATAACGCCTCTATTTATAGCAATACAAAATTACTTTGACAAGACTGATTATAAACTTGTTTCTATAAAATTTTGACTATACGTCCTAATTTTAAAGAAGAATTTAAATTTATTCCCTCAAAGTCCTTTACTTGTAGGAGCTAGTCATAACTTTTCCTTATGTTCTCAGCCTAAAGAAAAGGAAGAAAAAAAAACCTTTTCCATATGTAAAAGCTGACTAGGAAACGATTTCTTTCCTTTTTCCGGGCGTGAAACTAATTTCCAAATTTTAAAAAGTTGGCCAGCCTGCATTACTTCCTCCAAAGACAAGTCCCCATGAACTGTAGTCAATAATTTAGGAAAATTTCGTTTCTTATTGACAAATTTCGTTTACTCTTTCAACATTACAAAATATGTGGATTTAACGCCTTAGATTTGGCTGAGAAACAATTATGTAATTTGAATATTCAGCACTGTTTTCCCTACTTAGTTTTCAATTAATTTAACATTTGTTACTTGTATATTGCTTTGTAATTTAACCCTTAACTTTGGCAAACAAGAGATTGAAAGAAAAGGTATATGATCATAAATAAAAGGAGAAAAATTAGCTTTTGTTGGTGACTAGAAAGGTTTTAATTCGCCAGTAGTTAATGGGATCAGACTCTGAGTGTCTTTTTTGTGAGAGTTTGATGCAGATGGAATTAAAGTGATATTTCTGCAATTTAAATCAAATGTCCAAATTTAATTTGCTTAACTAAACAAGTGTGCTCAACATGATTAAGAAAAAACTACTAAATATTATTAAAATAAAACCTACTTCTAAAGGGTAAAGCTTAGTTATATATACGAATTATCTTCAATCCATGAACATAAAAGGTTCAAGTTAGTTCTGCTTAGAATGGCGGAAGTAATAGTTCATACATAGACCATGTTTTAACTTTAGAAATTAACTTCAAAGGAAGTTGTCAACATTTAAGGAAAGTTGTGGCCAAAGGTAAGTTTTTACCATAATATATAAGATACCTTGCGGTTCTTATAAGCCGGCCGCTAATACCAAGAAGAGAAATTAAGGTTCAACTTGTGCTCAAAATTATGGCGCAAACAGTTGATAGAGAGGACCGAATATCAAAGTTGCCTATACACACAGTTTATGACATCTTGCGTCGAATTCGTAAATACGGGCCAAAAGAAGAAGCTCGAACTTGCGTCTTCTCTAAAACATGGAGTTCAATTTGGAGATCAAGACCGGATGTGATAATTGATCAATCCAGCCACAACAGTTTCATGAAATCCACGGTGAAGTTTATCAAATTTGTCGACGATTCTTTGCGCCCCTATGTTGAGCAAAACTTAAGAGTCGAAACGCTCCGCCTCCTATGCCTTCATGATCAGGAATTGGCTTCTCATATTGATCGATGGTTGAACTCGGTGATTAAACTTAATGTCACACATCTCTAGAAATTTACGCGATGTTGAATTTGAAATATAGCGTGCCTGATGCTATTTATGCAGCTAAGACGCTGACTTAGTTATCGCTACGCGGGTGCAACTTTGAAATAGATAATAGCATCAGTACCACCAACAAATTGCAAAGATTAATCAGTACATGCCCATTAATCAGGGATCTAAAAATAAGTCGTTGTTGGGGGATTCAGAATTTGCTTGTATTCGGTCTAGTAAATCTGGAGAAATTGGAGCTACGTTCGTGTGAAGGACTCGAAAAGGTGGAAATCCAGGCTCCAAATCTTCGAGAATTTGTATATGTTGGTGTGGCTTTGCGCAAGTGCCCCAAGGCACGTGAACCAAAATTGCTGCCTTGCACAACCGATATTTTAGATGGTTATAAGACTCTAAAAATTCTCAAATTGGAAGCTACTACCATGACGGACAAGGAGTTTGAATATCAGTTATCTAAGTTTTCAGCACTTGAAGTTTTAGATCTCAAGGAATGCTATGTAATGAAAAATATAAAAGTTGTGAGTGAAAAACTTAAGAGATTCACCTTGTGGAATTGGAGGAATCAGGAGCAAGTCAACATGTTGGCTCCAAATCTGGTGGCGTTCGATTTTGATAGTGGCAAAACATGTATACCCTTCTCAACTATGGATCCTTCTAACCTCGGACGAGCCAGAATCAATTTTTATTTGAAGTCATCTAATGATTCTTACAACTTTGGAGATGTGGACACAAGCTGGTACAATAATCTTCAAGACTTCGTTCAAAAGTTCAACTATTCTAACGGCTTGATATTAGTAATTCGTTGCAGGAAGGTAATTTCTTTTTCTTTTAGTGTAATAACATCAGCTACATAGGAATCATTTCTGTGTAATTGCTTTTCCCTTCAATTTGTTTTCAGTGTGAATTGGTTTGGCCTTTGTACAATATATGCAGGACCAGAGTATTCTTATCTATGAAGATTCAAAAGAAATTATTGTTCCACCAACTCGAGAACTAGAGCTATGCATTAAAAATCCTTCGATGTATCCTGAAAAATTCACACATGATTTGATGCTTTGGCGACCCAACATAATATCCATTGTGCCATGTAGAGAGAGAAAACTAGTCCAGGTATAAATATACATTATGTCGCGTGTTTCTTTTTATACGACTCGATATTCTCATATTTGTCGTCCCTAATGCGCACATATAAAACATGTACTAACCAAAATCGCGTCTCATAATCATGTTTCAACCTAACGATTTTTGAACTACTAAATTATAAGAGCTTCCCTTATATAAAGGGGTTTGAATAATATATAGTTTATTTTCTTTGCTCATTATAGTTTTCTTCATTCAATTGAAGCCCATCATTACATTTTATATGCTCCCTTCAGATAGTTTCTACTATATATAACAGGTGTTCCAGGAAACAATAACAAGATACAAAGAGGAGCAAAATAGACGACTAGATGAAGTCATTAATCACAAAGGCGCAACTGAAAACGGCGGAACTTCCGATTTGTACTCTTGGCTGAAATCCACGCCCCTAATAGAGCGGATTACCACTTTTACGTTTAAGTGGTGGAAGAAACCTCCTTTTTCTTAGACCTCTACTCTACTCTTTCGTTTACAAAAAAATAATAACATGCTTTTTTGTGACTTTATGATCACCGCTATCATATAGCGGTGATGGTGTTTTCAGCACGGCAATTCAATTGTATGTTTGAAGGTGCTTGGTTTTTTTTTTACTTTTAGAGCTTGTTTAGAAAGTTACATAGGACTTATGTGCAGTTTAACATGTTTGTGTCCGACTAAGTAATTGAATTGGGTGTGACTCTTTTTGGGTGTGATTGAAAGAGTGTATCCAATTCTCAAGGGGAATATGAGAGAATTGGTGGTAATTACACTGTATTTTTTTTTCTTACCATGTTTTGTATTTAACAACGCAATTTGTTACATAGCCCACAAGAAGCATCAGAAAGAGGTATGTGGAGCCCTGTTCTAAGAAGCTTGCATAAAGAAATTTGAGATAAAAGTTAAAATGAGGTAAAACCTTAGATTCTAGGTTAGTGTTTGGCCATAGATTCTCAAATTTATTTTGAAAAATCTGTTTTGGTTGAAGTTTGGTTTGAAGATGAAAATGTGTTTGAACATAAATTTTCAAAACATATTTCACTTTTTTTTTTTTTTTTGAAAAAAACATGACTTATACTCACAAAAAGAACGATATTCACACTCAACTCTCAAGTTCAAAATAGCCAAAAAATTTTAGTTGTAGAATCTAGTCAAACTTAAATGTATCAATAACATAACCGCAACTAGTATGAAAGACTATCCAATTTCTTATCTTGGCAGTGTTTTACATTTGTAAATGTGAGACGTTCAAAGTAATAATCCGCCTCCGAATAGTATTATACCAACACCAAATTCACTACTAAAAAAGGGAAAAATCGACCGTCAAAATCGACTGATGTTGGTCGGTAATGGGCAAAAATTAACCGATTCGTAGCGATCGGTAATCGTAATGTCGGTAGAGCTAATAGACCGACTTTGGTCGATATTTTCCAATCGATTTCGGTCGGTCAATTAAATTAAAAAAATTTGCCGAAAAACCGAACCGGGGTCTGTACTATGACAGGATACTACTCTATCACTAGACCATTGGTGCATTTTGTTTTAAGACAATCTTTTATTTCATTTATACTCTTTAATTGTATTTTCGCACTAAAATAACCGACTGGTGTCGGTCGATTTTATTAAAAAATAAAATTACTGATCGAATTCAATAAGTTTTTTAAAATGACCGGCCGAATTAACTGTCCTATTTTGGTCGTTTCTTTAATTTTAATTTTAATTTATTTTAAATGAAAAACCGACCAAAGTTGGTCGACAACAACAACATACCCAGTAAAATCTCACTAGTGGGGTCTGGGGAGAGTAATACCCAGTAAGTTGGTCGGTTTCTTGAAAAATAAATTTTGCACGATTCAAAATTAGTTTCTCGCATTTTTGCACCAAAGAGAACCATCCAAAGTTGGCCGGTTTCGTAAAGAAAAAAATTTAAAAAAAATATTTTGAAAAATCGACCGACTTCGGTCGATTTTTTGACCAATCAAAATCGATCGATCGACCACGAAAGGATTTTACCTAGTAGTGAAATTAAAGCTTGTCATTACTTTCAACCTTTTTTCTTATATTAGAGTAGTTCAGATGTTGGATAAAAAATAATTGTTTGAACTTAATTATCCTAACATTTGTCCGGCCTCAAAAGCATACACTATGGCAGATAAGATGAGATGCAGTCATTAGTCATGACTAGGCTCCTACACATACATTCAATAGAACAAGATTTTACGTGTAGAAATTATTAGCTTAATGTAGTTATACCTAAAGCTATTTAATTGGTACTGTTCTAGAAGGTGTACATAAGTTGTTAGTTGATAATTAAGAGTATAACGTCCGTTAGTTCATTATATAGGTGTGTACAATACATTTCATTTTAATTAGTTAAGAAATGAGCCGAACTTTCTCTCTCTATAATTCTCTTATTCTTCTCTCTTCATCTATGATCTCGACCTTCATGAAGAGCTCTGATTCAATGTCAAAATCAAGCCCTAGGTATTCAAGAGGAAAGTCAGAGAATGAGTGGTGCATTTGCTACACAGAATGAGATTCTAGGTGGTGCACCTGTAGGTATGGACATCGGTGCACTTGTAACTGCCAATGCTTCCAACATGAGACCCAGGAGGAACAAATATACGTGATTATTGCAAGATGAAATGACATACAAGGGGCACTATAAACTGAATGGATATCCACCAGGTTTTAAGTTCAATAACAATAAGAGGAGAGGAACAGAAGACAATAGTGGACCTATGGCTCATAATGTGAATGCAGGGGATGGTTTTCAAAATGCATATACTATGCAGAATATTCCAACTGTGCAGGCCTTCACTCCAGAACATTATCAACAGATTCTCAAGGTCTTAAGTAAAGAACCTCAGCCAACAGAAGTTGCTAACATGGCAGGTAAATCACTAACGGAACATAGCTGTTGGATTGTTAATTCTGATGCTTCAAATCATATGATATCATCCTTGAATCTCTTGTCAAGTATCACCCAAATACATGAACCTAAATCTTCCTCAGTGAATGTGCCTAATGGTAATAGCATCAAAATTATTCACACTGGCTCTTGAAATCTATTTAACTCATAAACCATTCATGGTGTACCCTATATACCTGAATTAAGTACAATATGTTGTCTATCTTCAAATACACTAAATAGTTAAGTAGTTCTATCCATTTTTATCCTGATTTTTGTATCTTTCAGAACCTCTCCAGTGGCATGATGAAGGGTATTGGTAGACTTGGAGGAGGGCTCTACATCTTCAATCCTTCAGCACCTGCAACTACCTCTTCTTCCTCGAATTGTATGATAGTCTCACTGTCACGACCCAAAACCTAACCTGTCGTGATGACACCTATCGTGAAAACTAGGCAAGCCTAAATCCAACATTTTTCTCCATTACAGTAAAAAAAAAAAACATCCTTTGAATTTAACATAAAAAAGGTTTAACCTTTAATAAAAGCCCATTTTAACACAGAATTTCCCCAAAATATGATACAACTATCCCAATAATCGGGGCATCATTGATTACATGAGCGTCTAATAAAGAGGACGTAGTCTACACTAATATCTATAGAAATAAACTCAAAAGTACAAATAAACTAAGAAAGGGAAATGAAGGTCCACGAACGTCGTGCAGTTACCTCAATAGTCCCTGAATCCAAATGCCGAAAATCAACAGCCGCTGCCGTGACCGGAAATGCCTAGAACTGCACACAAGGTGCAGGGGGTAACGTAAGTACACCAACTCAGTAAGTAACAAGTACAAACTTTGGACTAAAAGGTAGTGACGACTCAACCTCAACAGATATAACAGAAGTAAATACGTAGAATCGTAGACATGCTTCCAAGTCAAATATAAAGTGCAAGGCAGTAAAGTAAATGCAGATTTGAATAGTACATGGTATACAACTCAGTATCCTCTACATGCTAATGCACTGATTGTATGAAATGCACCATGTGCTCTCACTCTCATGTTCTCAACCACTCGGTACTGTATATGGCCATCCAGCCCAAGGAAATCCATCACGGAACATATACAACACTGACTGAAAGTCACCCAGTACCGAGGAAAAAGGGCAATCAAACCCTGTGGAGAAATCCATCTCTAGGTATCAAGTTCTTCGGACAAATCCATCTCCAGGGAAATCCATCCCTCAATAATATCATCCGCGCTCACTTGGATTATGTTACAGACTCCGGAGGAGCTCCTACAACCCAAGCGCTATCATAATTATCAATGTAACCGCTGCGGCGTGCAACCCGATCCCATAACTGTCACTCATAACTATGCACTGAGCCCCACTCAGTCATCAACCTCTCTAGTCTCACCACGGGCTCATAATATCATGAAAATAATCCGGAAAATGATACGATGAACAAATAAATAATTGAGACTGAGACATGATATAAAAGTATATGATCATGACTAAGTATGGAATAGTAAATGAAACTAGTAAGATGGCAGCAAGAAACGACCGGTAAGGGTCCAAACAATACCGGCACAAATCCTAAACATGATATCTAGCACGATATATAGCTCAACTACTTTTATCACATGATGAAAACAAGGAGATCAACAGGATAGAGTCACTAAACAGTGCCATAGAGTCACCCAGGTCACTATTCTCGCGGTGCACGCCCGCACGCCCATCACTTGGCATGTGCGTCACCTCAATAACAATCACATAACATATAATTTGGGGTCTCAAAACCTCATAACCAAGTTTGAAAACGTTACTTACCTCAAACCAAGCAAAGTCCTACTCTAGAATGCCTTTGCCTCTCAATTCGGCCTCCGAACATCCCGAATCTAGCCACAATTAATACAACACAATCAATTAAGGCTAAGGGACCAAATCCACAAGAAAAGTATCAAATTATAGGCCAATTACTGAAATTAGCCCGAACCCGGTCCCCAGGATCACATCTCAAAACCCGACGAAATTCACAAAACCCGAAAGCCTATTCACTCATGAGTCTAATCATACCAAATTTATCAAAATCCGACTTCATTTGGTCTTTCAAGCCCCCAAAATCAACTCTCCAAAATCCCAAGGTCTAACCCCCAATTTTCACTTCAAAACCCCACTAATTAGGTGAGAAATTAACGGGAAAACACCATAGCAAAGGATAACTAGGCTCAAGGAACTTACCTTAGTGATAACCCTTGAATTTCCTTCAAATTCCTTCCGCTTCTACGGAATAAACCAAACTCCCCACTTCCGCATCTGCGACTCAGCCTCGCATCTGCGGGGTCGCAGATGCTACCCCCTTCTTGCACCTGCGGTTCCAGTCCAACTCAGCCTCACCCGCACCTGCGACCTCCTAAGCGCTTCTGCCTTGAACCTATGGCTCCCACTCCGCAGGTGCGGAAAACACTAGAACCTGCAGCTTCAACTGCATTTCTTCAACTCCAATCCTTCCGTTAACCACCCGGAATCACCCCGAGGCTCTCAATAACTCAACCAAACATACCAACGCGTTCCATTACATCATACGAACTTAGTCGAACCCTTGAGTCACTCAAAACAACATCAAGACACCAAATTACCCTTGGATTCAAGCCTAAGAATTTCTAGACTTCCAAATTTCGCAACCAACGCCGAAACCTATCAAACTACGTCCGAATAACCTCAAATTTTACACACACGTCAAAAATGACACCAAAAACCTACTCAAACTTCCATAATTCTATTATGATCCCGATATCTAAATTTTCACTGCCGAGCAAAATCGCCGAATTTCTAACTTTCGCCAATTTAAGTCTAATTCTACTACAGACCTCCAAATCACATTATGGACGCACTCCTAAGTCCAAAATAACTTAACATAGCTAACAGAATCATCAATAATTCAAATCTGAGATCCTCTACACATAATTCAACATCTGGTTGTCTTTTCCACCTTAAGCTTCTAATAAAGAGATTAGGTGTCTCGACTTGCTCCGAAACCTCTCCAAACCCGAACCAACTAAGCCGGTATAATATAATATAGCTAAAAAACACAAAAGAAGCATAGATGGGGGAAATAGGGCTATAACTCTCGAAATAACCACCCCAGTTGTTACATCCTCCCCCTCTTAAACAAATGTTCGTCCTCGAACGGGTCTAGAAATATACCCGGAGTTTCAAATAGGTATGTATATCTTCTACGCATCTCCCATTTGGTCTCCTAGGTGCCCTCCTCCACTGTCCGACCTCTTCACTGCACCTTCACTAAAGCTTATCCTTTGACCTCAATTTCTAAACACGCCGATCCAAAATGGCCACCGGCTCCACATCATAAGTCGTATGACCATCCAACTAAACTGTACTGAAGTAAAAAACATGGGACAGATCGCCAATATACTTTCGGAGCATAGAAATGTGAAACAATGATGCACACTCGACAATCTGGGTGGCAAGGCAAGCTTATAAGCCACCTCCCTTATCCTCTGAAGCACCTCTAAAGGCCCAATGAACCGGGGGCTCAACTTGACCCCCTTCCCAAACTTATAACACCCTTCATGGGTGATACCTTCAGCAAAACCTTTTCCCTAACCATGAATGAAACATCACGGACCTTCTTGTCTGCATAGCTCTTCTACCTAGACTGCATCGTGCGAAGCCGCTCCTGAATCAATTTCACGTTGTCTAATGCATCCTGGACCAAGTCTATATCCAAGATTCTAGCCTCACCTGGCCCAAACCATCCTACTGGAGACCTACACCTCCTCTCATATAAAGCCTCGTACGGAACCATCTGAATGCTCAACTGTTAACTGTTGTTATATACAAACTCCGTGAGTGGCAGAAACTGGTCCCATGAACCCCCAAAATAATTGACACAAGCGCGTAACATGTTCTCCAATATCTGAATAGTGCACTCGAACTGTCCGTCTGTCTGAGGGTGAAAGCCTGTGCTTAAACCTGAGTACCCAACTCTCACCGCACGACTCTCCAAAATTGCGATGTAAACTGAGTTCCTCTATTTGAAATGATGGAAACCGGGACACCACGCAGGCGAACAATCTCTCGGATGTAAATCTCAGCCAACTGCTCTGAAGAGTAAGTAGTACCAACTGGAATGAAGTGCGCGGACTTGGTCAATCGATCCACAATCACCCAAATAGCATCAAACTTCCTCGAAGTTCGTAGGGGGCGAACTACGAAATCCATGGTGATTCGCTCCCACTTCTACTCTGGGATCTCTAACCTCTAAAGTAAACCACCTGGTCTCTGATGTTCATACTTAACCTGCTGATAGTTGAGAATCCGAGCCACAAACCCAACTATATCCTTCTTCATCCGCTTCCACCAATGGTCCTGTCTCAAATCCTGGTAAATCTTCGCGACACCCGGATGGATGGAATACCGCGAGCTGTGGGACTCCTCAAGAAACAACTCCCGGAGCCCATCTATATTGATCACACATATCTGGCCTTGCATCCTCAACACGCCATCATCACCAATAGTAACATCTGTAGCATCACCTTGCTTAACCATGTCCTGAAGAACGAGTAGGTGGGGTCATCATACTGACGCTCCCTAATACATTCATAAAGAGAGGATATGGAGACCACGCAAGAAATTACCCAACTCGGATCCAAAAGATCTAACCTGACAAGCTGGCTAGCTAAGGCTCTAACATCCAATGATGATGGTCTCTCTGCTATTGGGAGATATGCTAAACTCCCAAGCTCTCCGCCCGGTGATTCAAGGCATTGGCCACCATATTGGCCTTCCTCGTATGATACAAAATAGTGATATCATAGTCCTTTAGAAGCTCCAACCATCTTCGCTAACACAAATTCAGATCTTTCTACTTGAACAGGTGCTGCAAACTCCGATGATCAGTATAGATCTCATAATGAACCCCGTACAAATAGTGCCACCAAATCTTTAAGGCATGCACGATAGCTGCTAACTCAAGATCATGGACATGATAGTTATTCTCAAGAGTATTCAACTAGCGCGAGGCATAGGCAATCACCCTCTCTCCTGCATCAGAACACATCCAACTGGAGTAAGAACCTGAAGTTGACAACAGAATTAAAACTGGAGTTGTGGTCAAAGCAGTCTTGAGCTTATGAAAGCTCTCTTCGCACTCATCCGTCCACCCCAATGGAGCACCCTTTTGGATTAATTTGGTCAAGGGAAATGCAATATATGAAAATCCCTCCACAAAGCAACGATAATAACCTGCCAAACCATGAAAGCTCCTAATCACCGTGGCTTAGGACAGTCTAGGCCAACTCTGCACCGCCTCTATCTTCTTCGGATCCACCTGAATACCCTCACTGAACACCACGTGCCCTAAAAACGCTACTGAACCGAGCTAAAACTCACACTTGGAGAACTTTGCATAAATCTTCTCCTCCCTCAATCTCTACAACACAATCCTCAGATGTTGGGCATGCTCCTCCTGGCTACGAGAGTACACCAGGATGTCATCAATGAATACAATAATGAATGAGTCCAAATGGGGTTGGAATACACTATTCATCAACTGCATGAACGTTATTGGGGCATTGGTTAACCCAAAAGACATCACTAAGAACTCATAATGGCCATATCAGGTCCTGAAATTTGTCTTAAGAATATCTGAATCCCGAATCTTCAGCTGGTGGTACACAGACCTCAAATCAATCTTGAAGAACACCCACACTCCCTGAATATGGTCAAATAGATCATCGATACGAGGCAAAGGATACTTGCAATCAATGCACATCCTCATGGAACCATCCTTCTTGTTCACAAATAAAACTGGTGCACCCCAAGGTGACACACTAGGACAAATAAATCCCTTATCAAGGAGTTCTTGAAGCTATTCTTTCAACTCCTTCAACTCCGTCGGTGCCATAGGGTATGGTGGAATAGAAATGGGTTGAGTGCCCGACACCAAATCAATACCAAAGTTAATATCCCTGTCAGGCAGTATGCCCGACAGGTCTGCAGGAAACACATCAGGAAAATCACATACCACTGGAACAGAATCAATGGCAGGAGTTTCTACACTAACATCTCTCACAAAATTCAAATAGGATAGACAACCCTTCTCAACCATTTGTTGAGCCTTCAAACATGAAATCACCCTACTAGGTACATAAATTATATAACCGCTCCACTCAACCCTCGGCAACCCCGGCATCGCCAACGTCAGGGTCATAGCGTGACAATATAGAACAACATGACATGGAGACAACCAATCCATATCCAATATCACATCAAAACCAACCATACTGAGCAGTAAAAGGTCCACTCGAGTCTCCATACCCCCAATAGTCACCACACATGACCGGTATATGCGGTCCAAAATAATAGTATCGCCCACAAGAGTAGACACATGAACATATGAGATGAGAGACTCACGGGGCATATTCAGAAAATGAGCAAAATACGAGGATACATATGAATAAGCGGAACCAGGGTCAAATAAAACCAAGGCATCTCAGTGGCAAGCCAAAACAATACATGTAATCATAGCATCTGAAGCAATGGCATCTGGTATGGATGGAAGGGCATAGAAATGGGCCTGGCCACCCCCTGATCAGCCTCCCACTCTCGAACGACCCTTGGTTGATTGAGCTCCACCCCTAGCTGGCTAGGCGGGTGGTGGAGGAACTAGTGCTAAAGTCGAAGGCTGACTCCTTTCCTGAGATGAACCTCCTGTAAGGAGGGGAAAATACCTATTGATATGACCCAAATCTCAAAACTCAAAGCAACCTCTAGCGGCCACTGGGAACTGAAGGGAACTCCGAGCACTGGAAACCGCTAGAAGGTCCTGACACAGATGAACCTTGAGCCGACGGTGCATGAGATGAACTCTGATCTAGTAGCGCACCGAATGATGTCTGGTTCAACTGGTAACCATGGGGCCCATGACCGGAAGATACACCCTGGTGCACTGAGCTAGCCGTCTGAGCATGCTTGAGAGGACGACCTCTACCGTGCTGGAACTGAACCCCAAAACGAGCACCACTGAATCCACGCTATCTACGAGGCCTTTTGGCCTTTCTCTCGACCTGCTCCTGACTGTGAACCATCTCAATCTTCCGAGCAATGTCGACAACCTCATTAAAAGTAGCACCAGACACTCTCTCTCTGGTCATAAGCAGTCGCAGCTGTAAAGTGAGGCCATATATAAACCTCCTGATTCTCTTCCTGTCTGTGGGAACCAACCAGATAGCATGACGGGCGAACTATAGGAATCACATCTCATACTGTGTCACTGACATATCACCCTGACAAAGTTGCTCAAACTACCTGCACAGCTCCTCTATGCGGGATTGAGGCACAAACTTCTCCAGAAAGATAACGGAGAACTGCTGCCAAGTAAGGGTGAAATGCCAACTAGCCTACGCCTTTCATAAGCCTCCCACCAATTGAATACGACACCAGAGAACTGAAAAGTAGTGAATGGGACCTCACTAGTCTCCAAAATACCTGTTGTACGGAGTATCCTTTGACACCAATCCAAGAAACCCTATGTATCCTCACCCTCTACACCAATGAAAGATGGAGGTTGGATTCCCCCAAATCTCTCTAACCTACGTTGCTCATCCTCAGGCATAACAGGAACTACGTAGTCCAGCAGCTACAATCGGCTAGGCTGGTGGTGCCCCCGGTTTCTGGAGTCTTTGAACAACCTGCTCAGGTGTGCGATTGGAGGGAGTATGAGTGCCTCCCTCGGCCTGAGAAGTGGTTGCAGCCATTGAAATAGAAACCGCATGAGCAAGGACGGTACACACTGTCAGAATCTGAGCTAGGGCCTCTTAAAGGACAGGAATCACAATAGGCATAGGTTGTGCCTGAGCTGGCCCAGCTAGGGCATCCATAACTGGGACCTGGTCCAGATCTAGGGCAACTAGTGGATCTGTAGGTGTTGCCCCAGCTGCTGTGCGGGCTACACCTCTAACCCTACCACGTCCTCTACCACAACCTCAGCCTTTCGCGACCTTGGATGGTGGTACAGGTGGAAAGTGTCGTGCCCTTTTTTCTCGCGAAATCAGGTTTCGACATGTGACAACGCTTTTAAAGAGGTATTAAAATAGGAGAGTCGCCACCTAAGGATTTTTAAGGTGCGCTAGGGCACCTATTTGCAAATGACTCTAATTTAACTAGTCTACACCACCAAAGATGGGGTAAGGGCTCAAGTTACCTCAAAGAGAAGGTGTTAGACACTCCTTGAGGTCCACGACTGTGGGTCCCGGCCGAACTTAAATTATATGGGTCTATGTGATCAAATAAGCAAAAAGACTACAAAATCTAATAATTTTGTCTCAAAGAGATCTTGAACATAAAGGTACAACTATTTTGATTCTAATAGAAAAGAAAAAAAAGGAAGNGGGGGGGGGGGGGGGGAGGGTCAACGGATCACCCTGTATAACATAAATAATATTTCGTAACTCCCTTGATATAGGGTGTTACACATATTATTCAGCGGGCACAGATTATCATCTTCTGCTACCAGATTACTATGTTTAAGTTGATTAACTAAGAGCGTTCTGATTTAATTCTAAGTCGTTCCCTACGGTACACTATGAAGGAGTTCTCAATTCCTATAGGCATGCTGTCTATAAACACGTAACAGTAGACATAGCATTTGAACTCATGCTTAATGGTAGACAAGTAGTGCATGTGTAATTGTCATAATGGCATGATTTCTAATAGTGCAACCAAAATTGAAAGGCATATACATAGCATGTTGGATAAATAAGTCATGTGAATCCTATAGGAATTTTGGCTACCCTTTTATGCAAACATTAAACATACTCGTTTTTACTTTTTTTACTAATTTCCCCAAGTGTTTATACAAAAGTTATTATATGCCCAATAATGAGTAAAAATACAAATGTTACATAATAATGATAATACGCCCACAGTAGGCTCAACATGAGATACCCAACATCGTCTGGGCCTTCTATAACTCTCACATAGAGCACCCAGGCCTCTAATATGGGCCATATCCATCACACAACTCCAGAATACTTAAAGGAGCCCAAAGTCAATTTATTCAACCATAGCACTAAGTGTTGAATCACTTGAACCAACCAACAGATAATAGGAAGAAAAGGTTGAGTGGGATAGTTTGAAAATTAGATAATGACTAAGGACCAAGACCTAGTGTGTCAGAGTTCATAAGGGTTTCAATTAGACCCCGAGCAGTGCTCACACTAGGGTGGTCAATAATAGAATCTAGGCAGCCTTGGCTTTCAACCGGCTAAGAATGAGAAGTTTAGAACAACATAAGTAGCAAATGAGGGAGAGTGGACAGTAATGGAGGGACTGAAGTTGGAGGGGTACACTTATAACCTAAAGTAGATATAGCCAAGTTGAGCATACAGAGCAGCTAATCAAGCAGGTCACCGGACTTGTTCAGTAGAATTTCAAAATTTAGCAAAGTATCACACAACAACCATATATTGAAAGAGTTAGGGGGAGGAACAAGTTTGCAAAATTTAACATAAATTATCATGCACTGATACACAATACGGACAAGTTGAGACCTAAGAAGTCCAAATTATGCTAAGAGATGTTATCTCTCATCAAGAAGCAAGACTACATTGAAACATGATAGGGAGCACACATTATGACAAGCCAAATGATCACTGAAGGAACAGGGAATTAGGTAAGCTAAAGACATACTGAGGGGCATATTAGCAGGGAAACAAGATCATAGATGGAAAAGGTCTTATCACAGATTAAAACACCTTATGTATGCAAGACAAGCATCACAGGGGTTCAGAACAGAGTGGAAGAGTAAACTCATGTTAAAAAACACATGTAGGTATTCTAGCATTGACATAGTGGACTAATTACCTAAAGAAGGTCCAGGTTATGCTAAGTGTAAGTCCTGATGTTATGAAACAGTCATGCTAATTTGCAATAGGATATCATTTAGACATGAGAAAAGCAGATTACAGTTACAGGTGAATCTGGGAGGGGATTAAACATGTTAAAGGACATACTGATAGAGAGAAGGGTCAAAATATATTAGATAGGCAAGCTATCTCAAAGAAATTCAGAATATGATAGGAAATAGAATTGTGACATGCAGTGGGTGTACACATTCATGCTTTTGAAATCAATCAACTAGTTGACTAAAAGGGGTACAAGTTATGCAAATAAAGCATATTCAAGTCACTGGATTGATAACAAAAGGCGAAATTAAACACCAGAAGATGGTAACAAGTGCAAGGATCCCAAACAGTAGTAATTCTTAACATATGGACTAGTCTGATTTGGAAAATATCTATGGACTAGTCTGATTTGGAAAATATCTATGGACTAGTCTGATTTGGAAAATATCTACTTAATAGAACCAGGTTTAGACATGCTTGATGCTAAAGTTAAAGAGGCCTACCGAATTGAAGAAAGCAAACATAATTGCATACAAAACAACCCAGGAAACATATTAAACTGACGAACTTCAGGAGTGAAAACATATGCAAATCATAGATACATAGGAATGAAATTGCAAAGTCTGGTAACTCACCAGTTAAGCGAAGAACAGTAAAGAATAAACTTTCGCAGAAAACCCAGAATCCCAATGCGTCAAAGTTCCCAAGAGCTTCGATAAAATCAGGTTAATGCTCGCACCAAGAATAAGTCAAGTAACTAGGTATTAATGGCCTTGGCTTTCAGCCGGCCAATGCAAAATACAGAGCAAGAGAGTGGTAAAAACCCAGTTTTTAGTGAACATAATCAATTTTTCCGACTGTCTTAAAGGGGACTGGGGAGGGGTTTATATAGTGACATAAATAGAATGAACAAACAAGGAAAATAATTGATTAAACATAAATAAGGAAAGAAATCAAGTAAACATGGACGAAATAAAAGGAGCCCGTATATGGTAAGCAAATAACAGTCGAATCCCATTATTAGTGGGATTAGGAGAGGGAATCAAGGGGAGGCAGCTAGGGTTCTTCAGAAGAGAGAAGGGGCATTAAGAGCATTTAGGGGCGGCGGGTGAGAGCGAAATGGGATTAGGGTTTGGTTTGGGGTAATTAAAAGGGGGGATTGATTGTGGACCGTTGATCTTAGAGATCAACAACCAGGATTTAAAGAGGGGTTGGGGCGGGTTAGTTAAATGGGTCGCGACCGGGTTGGGTTAGAAGGGTTGTTTGATTTGGGCTGGGGTTATTGGGCTAAGGTACTGGGCTAATTTGGTCTGAAAAATCACTCAAAAATTGGGTCAGCCTTTTAAACACATATAATTTAACAAAAATAATTAGTAAATTAGTAAAAATATTTTTTATGCACTAAAATGATTAAAAATAATGATTTAATATTATAAAAATATAAAATACTATTTGTTGACACAAATAATATAAATAAGGAGCATTTGTATATGAATATAGGCTATGATTGTAAAATTAGATAAATAGCTAAAAAAATGCTAATGTAACTATATGAAATAAAATAAAACATTTGAAACATATATTATAGGTGGAAATAATATTTTTAGGTAACTAATTCATCACAAAATAATTCGAAGGAGTAATTAATAATTATTCAAGCAATTTAAATGTAGGAAAATCAATTTCAAAGCTCTAACAATTATGGAAAATTAAGAAAAAATGATTGTATAGATTTGTAAACTAAGTAATGATGAAAAATTGATATTTTGGAAGTATATAAATTTTTGGAAATATATGAGGGCAAAATTGGGTATCAACAACTGCCCCTCTTTACCCGGGAATGATGAAAGAGTTGTCAGGTAAAGAAAATGATGACCAATTTTGACCGAATAAGGTGATTTGAAAAGTGGAGGCCGAACCCTGGTTCTTGAGTTGCCTATATATCCCTGTTGTTACGGGAATCAGGCTGTGTGTAGTTCTAGATCCAACGGCGAAAGAAACTGATGGAGTCATTATAGGAATGGTCGTATGCTTCAGAAAGGGTTCTTTTGGGTAGGACACTATTAGATGAGTTTAAATGAAATCGTGAATGTGAGTATGAAACGTTACAGATGTATCCCAATGAGTATCTGAACGGTTTTTGAGTAAAAGTGGGTAACTGATGGGGGTTAGTTATGTTTGAAGTAATTGTAGGAGAACGGTTACTTCCTAGATTACCTGCAAAACTTAAAACACGATGCATACAAGTATATATATTGCGAGAATTTAAACATGATGGAAATTTCCTTCAGACCGTGAAGGTTGTCTTTGGACAGTGAGGATGATGTCCTTATATCATGACGTCCTGGGCTATGAATCATATGATAAGGGATTCACAGGCCATGAAATGATGTCCTTGGGCCATGATAATAGTGGCTCTAAACCATGACGCCTTTGAATAATGATATTGTTTTGTTTTATACTTCAATACAACACAAGAGGAGGGGGGGGGGTGATCTGTGTGGTGTCCAATTTTTGAGTGCTTTCTCAAGAACCTGATTCTTCTTGGTGTTCCAACTTCTATTGGTGCGGAATAATAAATGCAGTAAAGTAAAAACACAGGAATTTTTATGTGGAAAACACCTGGCTCAAAAGGTGAAAAAAGAACGACCTACTCCTCAGTAGTATTTTCCGAAACTCTTCACTACAACACAACATTTACAAAATAAACTCTTTTGTAAACCTAGGACTAACTATAATCCCTTTGTAGCAAACTAGCCTCTAGCTAATTGCGACAAGCTTCAAGTGAACTCTAACTTGAACAATGTGTACCTATTACAATTGTTTCTAATAAAGCTGAAAGATATAATATTAAATCACCTACTACAACTAACTAGACTCGAAAGACAAAAAGATGGAACTGGTTCTTCTAGCTGGTCAGTAGCCTTTGTGTTGCACAAGGATTCTGCTTGCAAAATTTCTCTGGTAATTTTGCTTTCAGTTCTTGCTTCAATTCTGTCTTTGTGCGATGCATTCTTCAGTAGGAATACTTCAACATTATATAGCGCCAGAAGTTGAGATATTCTTGTTTAGTTCTAATGAAACTCTTCCTTGGTGGAAGAGTTTGTGTTTTTCTCAACTTCCTTCCTTTGAGTATGTCCTTGCTGAACTCGAACTCTAACCTCTTATCAATTTTCAACCTTTTCGCATTAGGAGACA